>JAQGAY010000025.1:0-89030 GCA_034698085.1 Polydesmus angustus
GATTAAACCCCAATTCAGCCGCTAGGAGGTGCATCTATCGGGTTTGGGGTACGACAAACGATTCACTGCCAAAAGATTACAAACATTTTTTTGTTTGCCTCTTTTACCAAACTTATGAACCCTTTAGCTGTGAATCCTATGTCAACTAATTCTAATTACTGGGAAGTACGACGGTTCCAAAAAGCCATTTTTACAACCATAATAATTATTTTTATTAATCAAGGAGCTAAAGGTTTATTGAGAACTGGCCATAATAGTTATTTATTGTTACTGCAGTATAATCAAAGACTTCTTGGTTTAAGCGTAGCCCTTATTATTGGTTTAAGTAAAAAAATAAAATATGAGAAGGAGTGTCCTCTCAGAACCATCGTACAAAGGGTAGAAACTAGCAGAAGACGATTCATAAATTTTGTCAAAAAAGCATTGGAAAAAAATTTATTGTTATCTGCTTGTGATTGCTAGTTGAGTGAGGTTCCAGTTAAGGATTAATGTGATTGTATTTTTCTTTAAAATATTTGAAAATGAACATAAGATGTGCTAAGGTAAGTGTATTTACTTATACGGCGTTTTGAATACGTTTTAATTTATTATTATAATACATTATTGACGACTTTCAGCCCGAAGATCTGATGAACATGCAGCATTGCAATCTTCTATGTCTACCCGAAAACTATCAAATGAAATATTATTTTTATCATGGCATGTCTTGGCCACAAGTAATAAAACATTTTGTGCTAAAATTTTCTTTTTTTTTATAAGAAATTTTATAAAATATGTGACTTTTTTAAAACATGTTTGTGCATTTGTATTGTATTAATTCTATGATTTTTATCTAGTTATCTTATGTGGCTGAAGATTGGGACGGCAAAATAGTGGGCTATGTTCTTGCAAAGATGTTAGCTGATTCAATTTTTTCAATTATTGATTATTTGTTGTAATAGCTCATTTTCATCTAGGGAAGAAGATTCTGAGGATGACCCACATGGTCACATCACTTCGCTAGTAATTTAATTTAATGTATAGTTAATAAGTAGGGAACGAGTGACTAACAATAACTTTGTTTTAGGCAGTTAAAAGATCTCATCGTAGATTAGGATTGGCGCAAAAGTTGATGGATCAAGCGTCTAAAGCGATGGTTGAAGTTTTTAATGCTAAATATGTATCGTTACACGTGCGTAAGAGTAACAGAGCGGCGTTACATTTATATACAAACACATTAGGCTTTACGTAAGTTTTCATTGGCAATTTGAAAATGAATACATCTTTTTAAAGAAAAGTTTGTATTTACTTTTTTAGGATAAGCGAAATTGAGCCCAAGTACTACGCTGATGGAGAAGATGCGTACGCGATGAAAAGAGATCTGGCGAGTTTTAACAGTCAGGTATTTTCTGCACAAATTACAAAACCTAACACATTTTTAACTTTTAAAATGATTAGTGGGTCGTAAAAGTAGTTTTTGTGTTAATCTTTTGCAAACTTTTAAATGGTTTTGAAGTGTGCAAAAACTAGAAATTTTGAGTTTACGATCGCTCGGTCACAATTTTAACCTGGGTTTATTATTATCAGAGCAGTACAAAAGAGTGTCCCCGTAACCGTCAGACTACCAGACGTTAAATAAGTGCATGGCATGAGTAAGAACTAAATTCCATTTTTAAAAACCTTTCAAAAAATGCTTATTGTTGACTTAAAAGAATGCATGTTAATCTGATCTTGTCTTAATCGCTTTTGTCAATTATTGTGATCAAATGCGGCTTTTTTTTTATTTGGATAGAATAATTACATTAAATTCTATCTTTAACCGTAATTATTCAGCAGAAAATACATATTATGTGACACTTGTGGGTTTGTTACAATTAGTTCTAATACATTATTTCTACTATTTTAGAATTCTAACTCTCAAAATGGAAAATCGACCGATGAGAAAAAGGAAAAAAAGTGACGTTGAATTATTTTATTGTTAAAAACATTTAAAAAAAGATAAAAATAAAAAAAATGGTTAAAATTCAATTTATTAAACAAAAATGTGGTTAATATTATTCATTATTTAAACACAATTTCAAAATCTTTTCTTGAGTTATCAGCAATTTTCGCAATTACTACCAAAAAAATATAATATATAATATTATTTCAAATGAATATCAAATAATTAAATCTCTTGTCAAAGTTCAGTTATCTATATACAATAATAATAAACATTAAATAAAACGCAATGGAAGTGAATAAATTTGTCAGCTATATCGAAAATTGGAGGGTTTAATAAATTTAAAAGCATGATTTGCGGCCCAGCCGGCGAAAATTGGAAGAAATCACTACACAATTTCAATGCCCAAAGTTGATTCCATTGGGAATCTTATTAAAATTCTTGGAACTTGACATAAATAAAAAATAAATTTGATTACTTCAAATTGCAGGCTTTAATTAAAAATATTCTCTTGTTAAATTTTGATTACAGTATACTATACTTTTTATTGTGAAAAATGTTTGGTTGATAATTGGATTTGTGAGGTTGGTGACTGCACTTGGCAAGTAATTTCTTGCTATTTTCCCCCGACTGAGCCTTCCATAGTATTAATCAATAATAATTATTAAGTGTTTTCGCAAACTACCTATCGTATCTAAATCCGTTTTATCGAGACAACCTTCCAGATACAAAAGGATAGTCGAGGGTCGTCTTAACTCACGTTATGAATAATAATATTATTGAATGCATACGAGACCAAAACACAAACTTTTAATTAAGCTGGCGCGATTCATCACAAGAAAAAAAAAGTGCATAATATGAGATGTACACCAATGAATAAAGACAGGAGATTATCGATTCATTAGTTATTTCCAAACAATCTCTGCCTAACTATCTCTCGATTTAAGAAATTAACGTGTGCCGCCGCTCGTTCCACCAGATTTGGAATGAGATATAAGCCACTGTAAGGTTATATCTGTAAAGAAAAAATTATTGTTAAGCTTTGAGAAACATTTTTGTTAAATTTGATCACTGACCAATATTGTCTTTTTCTTTACAAGATATAGAGTAACAACAAATTTCTCTATCTTGAATAGCATTTAAACTCCTGCAAAAATATTCAGTCATTAAAGTACATCGATGTTATACAACAAGAAAAATGTGTATAAATCTATAGCATACATTCGTTCAATTAGCTCCTTTTCATCCAAGGCATTTGGAAGATCACGTTTGTTTCCTAATACCAAAACCGGAATTCCTTGCAATTGCGGTTTATCTAACAAGTTATGGAGTTCATTTCGCGAAGCCTCAATTTTTTCGTGATCAGCTGCATCGACCATATATCTAAAAAAAATATTAAGTTGAAACAAATAACTTTAATAATTTATTCACGAGATAATTTACACAATGGCATTGACACCACGACAGTATCGTTCCCACATACTGCGAAACCTCGGTTGACCACCAATATCCCAAAGCTTTAAAAATCAAAATTAATTATTTGAATCAGACAAATAATTTTCGCAATGACTCACTTTTATAGTAACATTTCCTTTAGTAATTTTTCGCATGTTAAATCCTACAGTAGGAATCATGTCTTCGCTGAATTGACCAGACTATAAAGTAATAATAGGCCTACGTTTAGTAATTCAATTTATGCAAATCATTTAATAATTTTTGTGCATTAGGGAATTCTTTCAATGCAATTTATTATGCAAAATCACACCCCTAGAAATTTTTTTCTGCTATAATACAATATTAGAATACTTATAATCATCAATAAAGTAATAAAGCTTTTTTAAAATCTACTAAAATTTAATTTTTTTTAATTAACTGCAGATGAACTTTCCTAATTAATACGGGTACATCCATTATCTTTCGGCACATCACATGATATTTTTTGCAATGTCAATATGCAATGGTGAACTTACAGCAATTACGTTGACAAAAGTCGTTTTCCCTGAATATTGTAATCCAACCAGAGTTAATTCCATTTCTTCTTTCCAGAAAAGGCTTTTAAACCAATCCAATATTCTATTAATTAAAGCTAACATTTTTTAAATGGCTAATATGCTCTTATAAAAATTATTCCCATAAGTTCATCGGTTCAATTTTATTTTTCTCTGTCCGAATTTTGATCCGAAACTATCGCGATAGTAGTTCAACTATCGCGATGTATCGATGATTCACCGGAAGTGTAGTCTGCTTGGACAGTTGACGTGGATTTTGTTTGCGTGACATTTGCAATCTGTTGTTTTTCGGCAATTAATTAAGCATTTTTAAAATGCACGGTTTAAAACGCGACAAAAAAGATGAAGAAGATGGTAAGGCGATCTTTAAACGGTTTTCTCGAAGTATTTATTATTTTTACCCTCTTAATCTTAAAAAGTAATTCAAGATATGTCACTGGGTTGCATTGGATTATCTGCACTTAATTATTATTATTTAATTTTAAAAGCCAATTTTGTTTTTATTTATTTAGATAAATCGCACAAGGCAATAATCTTATGATGCAATTCAGTAATTGTAATTTTTTTAAATAATTACAGGAAGCGCTGGAGGACCTTTTTCCAACCTAGAAAAAACAACCGTGCTTCAAGAAGTGTGTAGAAGTCATTTCTATATTTTATTTGTTGACCAAAACGAATTTAAGTTGTGTAATTGTTTTAGGCACGTATGTTTAATGAAACTCCAGTTAATCCTCGGAAATGCACTCACATCTTAACTAAAATTTTGTATTT
This sequence comes from Polydesmus angustus, assembly GCA_034698085.1. Taxonomy (NCBI): domain Eukaryota; kingdom Metazoa; phylum Arthropoda; class Diplopoda; order Polydesmida; family Polydesmidae; genus Polydesmus; species Polydesmus angustus. Next base: position 4,702 of record JAQGAY010000025.1, read on the forward strand.
ACTTAATCAGGTGATTGTGCATTGTACACAAATTATTGCTGTATGCCGCTATTTAATCAACTGCTTTCACTTGTTTTTAGGGAGAACATTTTGGAACAACTGAAGCAACGGAAGCATTTTTTGCTATTACAAAATTGTTCCAATCGAAAGACGTAAGCAAATTATAATTTTCATTTTTTTGTTTTAATTTTCATTACCGTAATTGATCCGTCTTTTACAGGTGATGTTAAGAAGATTAGTTTATTTAGGAATAAAAGAACTAGCAGATACAGCTGAAGATGTTATTATAGTGACTAGCAGGTATATTTTTTTATGGCATAATTATAAGTTTTTACATTAAATTATTTTTAGTTTAACAAAAGATATGACTGGCAAAGATGATGCCTTTAGAGCAGCCGCAATTAGAGCTTTATGCAAGATTACTGACGTATTAAAATAATGATTTTTTTAACGTTTTTATTTTTTTATATAAATATAATAACTATATATTTTGATTTTATAGGGCACTATGCTTCAAGCTATTGAACGTTACATGAAGCAAGCTATTGTTGATCGAAATTATTCAGTTTCAAGTGCAGCTTTGATTTCATCTTTGGTTAGTTACCCGAGATTGATGTTCTTCATGAAGCATTAATTTTTATTTTAATTAATTTAGCACTTAATGAAAACAAGTCCTGACGTTGTGAAGCGTTGGGTAAATGAAGCTCAAGAAGCTATCAATGGAGACAGCATAATGGCTCAGTACCATGCTTTGGGTTTGTTATATCATATAAGAAAATCTGACAGATTGGCCGTAACTAAACTAGTCACTAAGTTTACAACAACTTCTTTAAAATCGCCTTATGCTGTTTGCTTGCTGGTTAGTATTTTGAAATTATTTAAATCTTTCTTCAGCTATCTATATTTTTTTATATTGTTTGCGACGAAATTAGATTCGTATAACTTGTCGTTTATTGGAAGACGAGGACGCAGGCCCGGAAAGTCCACATTTTGATTTTATTCATAGTTGTTTGCGCCATAAGAATGAGATGGTGATTTATGAAGCTGCTCACGCTATCGTCAACATGAAACGAATAACGAGCCGAGAGTTAGCTCCAGCGGTCTCCGTTTTGCAATTGTTTTGCGGCAGTCCTAAGCCAACACTGCGGTTTGCAGCCGTTCGTACTTTAAACAAAGTGGCAATGACTCACCCAGCTGCTGTTACCGCTTGCAATCTTGACTTAGAAAATTTAATTACTGAAAGTAATCGTTCTATAGCGACATTAGCTATTACCACATTGCTCAAGACTGGAAGCGAATCAAGTGTTGATCGTTTAATGAAGCAAATAGCTTCTTTCATGTCGGAGATATCCGACGAGTTTAAAATAGTTGTCGTACAGGCTGTCCAGTAAGTTTTTGTTTTAATTTTAAAACACAATTTTTTAATTTTTTCTTTCTTAAATTTTTAGATCACTTTGTTTGAAGTTTCCTCGAAAACACAGCGTTATGATGAATTTTCTATCAACTATGTTGCGAGATGAAGGTGGATTTGAATACAAAAAAGTTATTGTGGACACTATAATTGCCATCGTGGATGATAATCCTGATGCTAAAGAAGCTGGCTTATCGCATCTTTGCGAATTTATTGAGGATTGTGAACATACGAGCTTAGCAGTTAAAATTTTGCACATTTTGGGTCGAGATGGTCCGCGCATGGCTAATCCATTCAAATATATTCGATTTATATACAACCGAGTCATTCTTGAAGATGCTCCTGTTAGAGCTGGTAAGAATAATTTTTGTACATAATAATATTAAAATTTTCTAATCTTATAACTTAAAAATATCTTATTTTGCAGCTGCTGTAAGCTCTCTTGGAAAATTTGGAGCTCATGCTAAAGAACTTCTCCCCAATATTTTAGTTTTGTTGCGTCGATGTTTACTCGATTCAGACGATGAAGTTAGGGATAGAGCTACATATTATATCAAAGTTCTAGAGCAAAATCAGAAAGCACTATACTCGCAATATATTTTGAATTGTGCGTAATTATGGTGGTTTTTTAAATAAATTTATTATTTAACATTTTTTTTTTCTGTTAGCTTTGCAAGTGTCTATAATTGGACTGGAAAAAGCTCTACACCAGTACACGCTTGATCCTTCAAAGATTCCTTTTGATATGAAAACTGTTCCTTTGGCTACTCAGCCCATTACTGCTGAAGAAAGAAAAACTGGTAAGATATGTCATTGCAATTATGCCAGTCAATATTGCATTATTAATTTTTGTTTCACACAGCTGTTGGAACAGACGTTGTTGCTAAGGCCCAAGAAAGTAACGTACAATCAGTGCAAGAAGTTTATGCTGGTTGGTTTGATTTAACTTTTATTTTAAAATTAAGTATTGATCTGTTTTTTTTTTATCAGCGCAACTTGCCGCAATTCCAGAATTTGAATCTTTAGGACCATTATTCAAATCATCTGCCCCGGTACAATTGACGGAGTCCGAAACGGAATATGTAGTTCAGTGCATCAAACACACTTTTGGAAATCATTTGGTTCTTCAATTTGATTGCACCAACACATTAGATGATCAGATACTAGAAAATGTTACTGTTCAAGTTGAAAATTCGGAAGGTTATCAAATAAATCATAACATTCCTTGTCCCCTTCTCAAATATAATATTCCTGGAACGACTTATACATGCATAAGCTTAAGCGAAGATCCCCTTACAGGTAATTAATTTATGTGAAGTCATTAAATGAGAACCAAGATTGAATTTTTATTAAATTAGTCACTGGCACGTTTAACAATTCAATGAAGTTCCAAGTTAGAGACTGTGATCAGAACGGGGAACCCGATGATGATGGTTATAATGATGAGTACGTGGTAAGTACTTGATTTTAATATCAAAATGCGACCAATTTCCAAATGTGCAACTTTCAGTTGGAAGATATCGAACTGACAGTCACTGATCATATGCAAAGGATAATGAAACCAAACTTCAGCGCAGCGTGGGAGGAGATTGGACCAACTAATGAATTGGAAGATACGTACGCTTTATCGTCAATGAAAACTCTTGATGGTAAAACAATAATTTGATCTAATAGTTTGGCTAATTACAGCGAAAAAAATTTTTATTTTTGTAGAAGCCATAAAAAATATAATTCAATTTTTGGGCATGCAACCTTGCGAGAGGTCTGATAAAATTCCTGAAGGAAAGAGTTCTCACACCCTGTTACTTTCGGGTATATACCGAGGAGGGCATGATGTGCTGGTAAGAGCACGTTTAGCCCTAGGTAGTCAAGGAGATGGCGTAACCATGAATTTAACAGTAAGAAGTACTGATCCTCACGTTAGCGAAGTTATCGCATCAGCTGTCGGTTAACTCGAGAAAAAAGTATTCCTTTTCTAATATTAATCATTTATTATATTATTTTTGTTGGTATTCTTTTTAAATTTAGTCATTCTTTATCGAGTTTAAAAATTTAAAATACGATTCGAGCATTGGTTCTGGAGCCTCCCATTGTACGTAATGACCTACATCTGGCAATGTGTCAATGGTGGCCGTTAACAATAAACTCCTTATAATTTAAGAAAATTTAACAGTTGTTATTTTCTATTTTATTTATCGAATTACCTATATCGTTCAGCAAAGATCGGGTGAGGATTTATTGGATCCAATGGTCCATAGATAAAATGCACTGATTCAATTATTAAATATTCAATAAAAATTCGTAGAATTATTATAGTACAATGTATTGAATTTTTATTACCTGGTAAATTGGCGTTTTGCAAAGCGCTTACCCAACGCTCTCTATTTTGATGACGTTGAGGAATATATTGCATGAGGCTATAATAAGATTATAATTACAGTATTCTATTCATCAATTTCATCTGATCTCATAATATTACTTCGGCTTTGCAAAATGACCATCTTTGTAGCGTATTATTGCCCACCACTCGGTTAAATCATCGGAACTTGGCTGTGTTAGATGACCAAAGGTGCTAGATAACCTAATAATAATGAAATTTAAAATTAGTTAGTTCTTTGGCATTTTAATATTGCAGCTACAGTATAGTATTTATAAAAAAAATTACTGTCTTGAGAAAACCCAATAGTTCGATAAATATTGAAATACTTTTTTGAATTTTGTATTTAAAAGGAGCTAAATAAATAAAATGTTATAAAATTAAAGCTAAATTTACTTTTAAAAATGACAAATTACTTTTTGAGACCATTTCGGAATATGTGTTTCAGGAAAAATGCCTGCAATTAAAAACCATTTAACACAAACCTTTAAAAGTCAAAAAAATGTATGATACCTCCGTTTAGTAAACACGTTGTCTTAATTTTGAGGAAAGAATCGTCTTTATAAGTTTTGATATTCTCGGTGTGCCTTTTACAAGAAGTTAGTAACAATAGTTACTAACCGATTATGCTTTCATTATTTACCTATGTAGAAGCTCTTGAGCAACAGTATCTCCATAATCATGCGCCAATATGTGAACTTTATCTATTCCTAAATTTTTCAATAGTAATTCCACGATGTCTGCTTGTTCGAATATTTCATATTTATGTTCACTCTAAATACAAATTACAAAAAAAATTAGCTGATTGTCAACAATTATTATTAATTTTGATTACCGGCTTATCACTAAACCCAAAGCCTAACATGTCCAGGGCAATTAAACGACCGAACTTCAATTTCAATGGTTCCCATATCTGCAAATTGGTTTACAATGATTATGACGAGACTGATAATGGCAAACAATAAAAAAAACTAACTTTTATCCAGTCAATAGACGAAGTTGGAAATCCATGAATTAAAAGCAACACATCTTGCTTTGGTCCACTGCCAGAATCATCTACAAACAAAATAGAAATTACTCCTTAAACAAATTATATTTTTGTCTATTTTTTACCCCTGTAAAAAATGTCGTACTGCGACTGGTATTTAAACCATTTTCCATTATCTTTCCACTTTTTTGATTTTTGAGAAATTTTAGGTGCCGGCCAATTCAAAAATACCCCAATGGCTAAAACCATTAAAAAACTTAAGGTTTTAACTTTTCCCATTTTATGTAGTACGTCCTTGCGCTCTTTTAATTGCTTTGTCGTGGCATGAATATGTTAAAGTTTTTTTTTATACTGTACTAACAATATTTTGCACTTTGCTTACCGGTATTATCAAGATTATAAAAGAAAGGTTTGATTGTGGGGCCAGCTCAGGGTCTTTCTATCGAGATCTACATAAACAAAACAAAAAGTATACCAAACATTACTTAATTTCTGTAAATAAAACAATTTTATTTTAGTAAAGTAAACTGCCAATATTATATAAAAAGTTGTGCAAATTTAAGTATTACTTTCACATTGGATTCATCATGCCTCTGATCGTGGGCCCCATTACCCGGGACCCAGACTTTCCTTGGGACCCGGTATGTTTTGTTACGTTACGTTTACGTAAAGTCTACGTTACGTAAAATGACGGTTAGCCAGAATTGCTCGGAGTGACTTGCGCATAGCTAACATTTGGGTATTTCTCTATGCGCTGCTTTTAAAAGCACGCTTGCCTATTGTATGGGGAGCTAAAGAACGGTTCTACAATCTCAAAGGAAATAAACAGAAAAAAATAGATGGTTATTTAAGTAATTTTTATATAAACAATTGGAAATTGTTAAAAAATTGTATCTAATTCGGTGTGTTGACCTATTTGACTGATACTATTCAATTTTCGATAATATTACCGTTTGATAGGATTGAAACAATTTGGCTTCGATATCATCACGTACGTTAGTTTGTAGAAAACGATGACCTCTGATATTTCGTGGACCTGTACTGCTGTGATTTTTTGTAAACATCTACGATGATTGTATTTTCTTTATGGTAGACTTAATAAATTATTAATTATTTTAAACGTATCTGAGTGATAATTGAAGTCAACGTGTGCCTAAAACAATGCCCGACTCACATAACGTGTAAGTTTGCTAGTCATTTAAAATTTTATTTAACGTACTTTCTAATTTTGTTCAGGTTTTTTTTTACAAGCTTCTAATATTTATTTTCATTGTTAACAGCGGTTTTCATTTTACGCGAAAAAGTTAATAGTATACTGTATTGTGATTTAAAATTTACATATAGCCTTAGGAACCGCAATACATGAATGTTGTCCAAAGTCTTAAATTATTTTGTTTCAATGAAAAATTATTACAGCAACATGTATTGACATGCCTATATTATTCCAGAAGTGCTTATTGCGTTCGAGTATAAAATTACAGTATAAATAAAACATCTGGACAAACTAGGTAGTTAAAGCGAGAGATTTATAGTTTTTTTAATATTATTAGTAAGCTTATTCAAAACTGTAGATCTTTATACATTTTTTAAAATCATTTCCTCGTGTCCTTTTGACAACATTTTTATTTTAATTTATTACTCCGAGTATTATTGCTAGCGTTGATCCGAGGATCAGGAAAATTTTAATTATTAATAATAATATTAAAATACTTTTCTACTTTTGGCAAAATTAGTATTAAATTATAATTTTGCGTATTACTGTAATTCGAGTCTGTTTTCTTTTAATTTAAAAAGGGAATGTCTCGATCCCCATGGGAATATTGAGAGCGTGACAGACTTGTTTTATAGCTTATTTTGTTATTATTTAAGAATAATACTGCTATATAATTATAGAAAAGGAAGAATTGATTTTTATTGAATGAATGACTTTGTATTTCTATTACTGTAACTAATTGTATTTTGTCATGATGTAGACCTCAAGAATTTGAAAATGCACGACTGAATTCTATTCCTTCAAACAACTCCGAAAATGAAAGTGTAGAGCAGGGTAATTCACTGAATGGAAATCCGTCAGCTCCTCTCGTCAAACCAATTCCGTCAAATAATAAAGGAGCTGATGGAGGACTCGTGAAAATACCCGAAGTTGTGCCATTGAAACCATCGCTTCTTACGCAAACGATTAAGTTTGGAGAATTAGTTATTCTCGGGTAATTTTCAACTCATTTGAAATGAATAGTTAAACATTCAATCTCCTCCTAGATTCAATTAAATAATGTTAATTTTTTTAGATATAATGGTTTTCTAACTAATGGAGAAAAAGGGAGGAAAAGAAGTAAATTTATTCTTTGTAGAAGGCCTGTCGCTAATGGCGTTAAAAGGTCTAAACATTACGCTGTTAAAACACCAGAATCATCAAAAGTTAGTACCGTATATAAAAACAAAAAAATTATTTAATTGTTGTAATACCATTTTATTTGTATTTTTAGGCAATATTAGATCGAAAGCAACATTCCATTTCCTACACAATGTCGAGAAATCAAGCAATTATAGTTGAATACGCCAAAGATGAAGATACCGATATGTTTCAAGTAAAGTTATTGTTTTTCCAACAATTGTTTTTCCAGCATTTTTAAAACATGGTTTGACATTAGGTTGGTCGCTCGTCGGAGACTCCTATTGATTTTGTAGTTATGGACACAGTTGCGGGAAACCAAAAAGGTGACTGCAAAGTTACTCAGAGCACAATTTCTCGATTTGCTTGTCGGATATTGTGCGAGAGAAATAATTCTACAGTGGCTCGCGTTTATGCTGCTGGATTTGATTCTTCGTGTAATATATTTTTAGGGGTAATTTTTCAAATAACTTATATTGTTTTGCTTTTGAAATCTGATATATTCTTTTATTTAGGAAAAAGCTACAAAGTGGCAAAATGAGGGAGAAATTGATGGTTTAACTACGAATGGAATTTTAATTTTACATCCCAAAGGTGATTTTTGTGGTGGATCGTCGACCCCTGGCGTTTGGAGAGAAGTTTCTGTCGGTGGAGGAATTTATACCACTAGAGAATCGCGGTCTGCTGCACAAAAAGGCTCTATGGTTTGGGTTTAGCTATTATTGAATACGTTATGTGATATCTTTTGCAAACAATTAATTATAGGTGAATGATGAAACGAATTGTCTTAAAGACGGCACATTAATTGATTTGTGCGGTGCTACATTGCTATGGAGATCAGCCGAAGGACTGTCTAAATCGCCCGTACATAATTATTTAATTAGGTTTCTTTTTATGATTATTAATTATACATTTTTTTAGACGAAACACCTTCTCGAAAAGCAGGTTGACGATATTAATGCTGGAAGACCTCAGTGCCCCGTTGGACTTAATACGTTAGTCATTCCTAGGAAATGCACATTGTCAGCCAGTGATAAACAACCGTATGTTTATTTGAATTGCGGTCATGTTCAAGGTTTGCACGAGTGGGGCCAGGCCAAAGATTCCGATAGCAGAACTTGCCCCATCTGCATGAAAGTAAATATTCATTCATTTTTCATTCGATTAAAAAACATTTTATTCAATATCCCCTGAAATGTTATAGGAAGGACCTGTTGTAAAGTTGTGTATGGGAATTGAACCATCTTTTTACGTTGATTGCGGCGTTCCTTCATATGCCTTTAATCCGTGCGGTCATATGGCTACCGAAAAAACAGTCAAGTAAGTTTAATCGCGCATTTATTTTAATTGTTGAGACTAGTTCTAATTACTTTTACTTTCCAGATATTGGGCTTCGGTCTCTATTCCTCACGGCACTAGCGGTTTTCACGCTGCATGCCCTTTTTGCGCCACTCCCTTAGTCGATCATCCCGGATATATCAGACTTATATTTCAAGATAACGTGGATTAGAGGTGTATAATAATTATCATTGTGTAAAGTATATTTTGAAGTACAGTTGGGGGGAAAGTGAAATGAGTACAACGTCCACATTTGGATATTCTCTTTTTTTCTACCAGCGAATATTTTAGGTATAATTTGTATACAAGATGAATCGCTAGCCGTCAGTGCGCTGCTGCTTCGCTAGTTAGTATTTCTTTAACGGTAAGAGGTGGGATTTTTGGTAAGGTAATTTATTTAGTCCAAATAATCGGACTGATATTTAAAAACATCGCGACAAAGAAATGGATTTTTTTGTAGTTTTAAATACCATGGAAGTTTAACGCAATTTAGATCTCCTCCGCCTTTGATATAAATTTTCTAAGTGTATATAAATACTTCAACGATAATTTTTACGCCAACTTTGACATTTACTTAATACGACGATGTAAAAGCCATTTTGTATTTCTTAACAAGTTAACTTAGAAAATTCTTTTTGTGAAGTTCAATTCATACTCTTATTTTGTTTACATTTTAAGTTTGACGTAGACAAAAGTAATTATACACAAATAAAATTTGGATTTTTTTTTATAGTTTAATTATGATTTAATCTAACGTAAAAATTCTGGCAGCAATATCTTTTAACAACCAATCGATGGACTGCAGTAGATTTTCTCCAGTTATGGCACTGCAACGAACGATTAGCCAATGATGCGTTTTGATGTTTTCCAACTCTAATAGATCTTTAATTTGCGCATCAGTAAGGGCTCCGCTCAAATCTTGTTTATTAGCTAAAACTAATAACGTCGCTCCTGCCAATCTCTTTTAATTTAAAATGATTCGTTAATACATTTACCATTCGTTCACAACAAAAGTTAGATTGACAAACCTCTTCCAATAACAGGCTATGCAATTCAGATTTGCAGTCTTGTAATCTCCTTTTATCCGCACTGTCTACTACCCAAATTAAACCATCGGTGCTTTCGAAATAATTTCTCCAATACGATCGTAGAGATTTTTGCCCACCAACGTCCCAGATATTTAATAGAAATCTAAAATAAAACATTTGACATTGCTTAAATCAGGTGATACAGATCTTGTATTCCAACTGTAGGTTACCCTTTATACTCTAATGTTTTAATGTTGAAACCGAGAGTGGGGGAAATAGTATGAATATCTTCACCATTAAATTTTTTTAATATCGTCGTTTTGCCGGCATTATCTAATCCCCTAGAATTATTAAACGCTAAAGGTAATAATTACTGTTTATTCGGTTTTTAAAGCAGCCTTTCAAAAGGATACAGCATTAACAGGCGGACTTCTTTTTCTTTCTGTTTCATTTTTTTGAGTATCGTCAGCAATCCCATTATTATTTAATAAATGATCAGATTTTAATTACCGCCTAATACGTATAATACTCCGCCGTATAATTATGTAATAATATTCCTTGAACTACTTGATAAAATATGAATAAACAAGTTGACTTGATTTCCAAATTTTTGACACATCTTTCGACATTTTATTTTGTTCCGATAGATGGCGGCTCTGTATCAAATCATATGTTAAGGTTAGTTTACATAAGGAATCTATTCGGTCTAGTGGGGGTACTCTACAATGTACCGTACAGTAATTCCAGCATAGGAGGTATTGGTTCCACTCGCCTCTTTTCACTCGGCTATATAATAGGATATTCTAAACACCGAGCATTATAGGTTTAAAAATCTTGAGCGCCAAACCTGTTAAAATTATCGTCCACTACAATGACTTTGAAGTTATTAAATAATTTTAAAAGTTTCAAAAACATCAGAAGCAAGTGTTGTTTATATTTTGGCACTGTTGGAATAAAAACCAGCGTTTTCAAATGTGCAAAGACCCAGCCTGGCGATGGTGCTGAGAAAGGTTTGAAATCAGCTGATGTGCAGGACAAGAAACTCAAAGTTAATAAACTATCAGCTGCAGAGAGTGCTCGCCAAATCAAGAGATATAATTGGGAAACCGTAAATTTGTTTGGACCTTTGATAGAAAAAAAAAAGAGTGGGAAAAGAGCTAAATCAAAAAATGAAGTGGTGGATAAAGCTGTGGAAGAAGCCGAGTGTTCGGGTGTACTGTCCAGCGACGAGAAAAATATTAAAGTGAGCGTTTGGGAGACCGGCTTCGACGAAAACGGACAACGGAAAATTATTAACGCTAAGCAAAAACTAAGCGCAACCAAGATTCATGACACTTTAATCGAATTTAGTCATTTTCAACCAAAGCCGAAAATTGTGAAGACTAATAAAAAGAGTAGCGGTGTTCTTAATTCAAATTCTGAAACTGATATTAAAAGTATTAATAGTCATGCAGTTATTACTTCACCATTAAAATGTAATGATTCAGTAAACGTTTTAAGTAATATTCCATTGTGCAAGAGCAACTACGATGAAGATAAAATCGGAACAATGTTCGCTGCCTATTGTCAAAATATTTTGGGCATCGCGAATCCGTCACAATTATATCCTGCCAGCGTAACTCAAATCCTTCAAAAGACTATGTCCGAACAGAGCCGTTTCGTTTTAGAAAGATGGGAAAACGAAATGATTGCGAAGTTGGGTTTTGAAGGATTTCAAAAATACAAACAAGGTTATAATAATTACTGCGCCTTAAAGACAGTGCGGTATTCCTTTTAAAAATAAACTTTCTGTATTATTCTAATATATTATGTTTTTTTAGAACTGTTTTCTACTGGACGCCTTTTACACAAGCATATTGAAAAATATTTTGCGGAAAAGATTACAGAAACGCAAGAGCTCGAGGATTCTATAAAGGGTTTTTGGAAGTCTGTCCAACATGTTTTTAAAGACATTACGGACGTTCAATTAATGGAGACTAAAGTTAATCATTCTTTACTTGGTTATAAAGGCGTTGTAGATTGTATAGGAAAATACAGGTAATTTTATTTCTAAAAAAAAATTATGGGTTTATCATTAACAATTCTTTTGAATTGATTAGAGGTTGTGAAGCAGTGATCGAATGGAAGACCTCACAAAGACCAAAAATATCTCTGAAAGACCTTTACGACAATCCCCTACAAGTGGCAGCTTATGCTGGGGCTATTAATCATAGCAGTTCTCGTACTAACCAGGTCAATATTTTAATAAATTAAAAATATGTATTTTTTTAACTTACTGGTAATCATTTAGATTAACCAGGGCGTGGTGGTGATAGCTTATTCAAGTGGTGCTCCAGCTCATCTGCATTTTTTAAATGAGGATTTAATGGCGCATTTTTGGAATCAGTGGTTACAGAGACTCGAAAAATACTTCCATTTGTGTTATTCGATTAAATCTTGAGTTAACATTATCATCATCGGTGATGTTACGAAGCCTCGTAAGCTTGAAAAAGTCAGTTTTTCAGGCGAACTTAAAAACCGTTTCAATAATAATTATATTATAATTATCTTCTTGGCATTTTTTATTTCATAATATACTTCTGGGTTCATTGCTTACAAACCATTTTTAGTTAGGCTATGCCATTATCTTAATTTTTAAGTGGTGAGAATAGACTTATGGAATGTTGAAATTCATATTCAGCGTAATTTTTTCATATAAAAAATCCATACTTTAAATGGCAATTTTCTCAAAAATCGGACTTAAAAGGCTTCGTAAGACAGCCAATGACATTTTAATTTCAATAAAAAAAAAGATATAAAATTTTTTAAACTACTGCATATTGTTGATATAAAAGATCACGAATTTGATAATAATCATCACATAAACAGCCTTCCAAACTAATGCGACCAGCCTCATTCTGAAATTAATGAAGGCAAATGTATAATATAAAGCGCTATTTCTATATTATTATATTGGCACTTACCCTTCGAACTGCGATTAAACCGGCGTTACAGTAAAGGATGCCTCCAGAAAACTCGGCGTGGATCCCAGCCCTCAAAAGTACTTGCTTAAAATCCGATAATTTTAACTCGTTAATGAACACCATGGTGTGGCCTTTGATCTAAAATTTTTTTAAAAATTAATTCTTGTTCTACATTTTGATTACAACTGAAAAAAATTACCTGGTGATTAGGAATAGGTTCTAAAGTTGGAATAACTTGGTCTTTACTCATTTTATGATCGGTCGCATTTTTCGCTTCATTTGAACTATCATTTCCATTAATTTCACTATCTTCAATTTGCATAGCGACCACACCGTCCACCCACGCGAGATCAGCTCCTCTACCGTGTGAAAAGTGTAAAGAACTAACGAGCGAATCTTTTAACCTCACTTGATAAATGTGACTTTCCGTGGTTGCGTCAACGACTTCGTACAGTCGAGGAGCGAACACTTTTCCTTGCACAGCACCTAAACGACAGTATTTGGCCAGCGTCTCCGTCGCTTCCGCATTACCGCGTACTATGATCAGTCTTCGAGGTTTAATTAGAGAAACTATTTTACGAATGGATTCACCATCGGAGCGACCTTCGAAATCAATGTATTGAATGGAAGCCCGAACGTCTAAGGTCGTCGTCGTTTTCACGCACTTGGTTGGCACCTCAGATATATCTACATAACGTACATCAGTAAACATTTAGATTTAATTAATTACGGAAGAAGAATAATTGAAAATTTTTTTTGTTTTACCTTGCACATCTTCAGCTGATAACTCAGATTTTAATTTATTGTCATCTTCCGTCGGATTATTATCTAAAATCATAAAATCTTCAGGCCTAATATCAATGATCAAGTAAGTTAGTATCACAATTAATTGTTAACATATTTTATTTTAGCATACCTTATAGATTCACCGTAATCGTCCCATTTCACTTTTTCTTCTTTGCAAGGAAACATCGGATAACATTTTTTGGCTTGTTTGAAAAACCCTCCACGTGATTTTCCCTTAAAATATCAAATAGGAAACGTTAAATAAAAATATGAAAAGTGCAAGTGAAAATCTTTCTCAAATTAAAACAAACCTTGCTCTTCATCATTAAATCATGGTTTAGTTTCCCACAAACATGATTAACATCTAGATCCATGTCATCATCGCTTTCTTCACTGGATTCCTCGCTTACTTCACTAAACGACAAAAGAAATCACAGTATTTATAATTCTATTTCTGCTGTATCTGTATAAATTAATTTCATTTTTTATACGCTTTTTGTTTAGATGCTTTTTGTCGAGCCATTTCCTGCTCTTTATCTTTTTTTAAGTATTCATCTAGCTCGGATCCTTCTAATCGAACCCTTTGCCTTACCTACGTTTACATTAAATCAAATTAAATGATTATTTTAATTGGAAATATAGTACTAATTACTTCAAGAGTGACAGTTTTCATATGTGGATTATCAATCAACATTCTAGTTAATGTTCCCGGGGCCGTCCGACTAGTTAATATAATGCTATTTCGAGGTTGACTACACCATTGAATAAATAAATCTCTCGAAAACCCGCATTCCAAGTCAGGAACACTTGCTAAAACTACCTATAAAATGCGAAAAATAGCCAGTCTCAATTTTAATATTGAATTCAAAGAGAAATGTATAAAAACCTTTGGTTCTGGAACACCGGCCAAATCTGCTAATCGATGACAAAGTTGTAAGTGCTTAAAGTGAAACGGGTTATTTCTAGCTCCCTCGAATGATCGCATTATTTTATCACTCATCCATTCCACTTGAGATTTAGCGAATTCCACCACGTTATAACTAACAGTATTAATAAGAGCTAAAGAGTATGCTTGTAAACCCGAATCTTGGTTTCTCCACAGCTGGTCCACCATGTGGGCCAATTCCAAAACTCTACCGGCAGTGTCGACCGCCACCAAAACATTTCCTCCGTTACGCAGGGTTTGTAAAATATTTGCTAAAATTTTAATTTTCAATTACATTTTCAAAAAATCAAAATGCTAACATACTCATTAGTTGTTCATCTCTTTTCTTTCTTCTAGCCTGATTATAAACCACATTAAATGAATCGGTGATTAAAAGTGACGGTCTTGTCACCCCTTCTAATATGCAACCATTTAAATGCCTACAATAATCATTCAGCATTTATTATTATTTTTATCTTAAATTTTCATTAGGTTAGTACCTTTCTTTTTTGTGATTGTAGTCTACGGCATAAATAATATCTTCTTCTCCATCTTTAACGATTCGCCAAATGGTTCCACCAATCATATGTCCCGCAGGCAAAGGTGTAATAGTTAAACCGTATCCTTTACCTAAAATTAATAACGATGACGATCAAATGTTTCTGTAAAATTGACGTTTCATACCTTTAAGACTAACACTTTGATTAAATTTTAATTGAGTGATCTTATCAAAAGCAGCGTCAACGTCATCTAAGGTAAATATATCAAACTCTTCGGTGTTGTGGCGCGACTAAAAACATTTATTATTTAACCTAATGAATTACTGTACTAAGTAACAAACCAACAAATACACACCTCGTATAGATCATACATGAACATTTGTCCCATTTTATAAACAGGAATAGTAGCATAAATAGGACAGTTACTAAGACCGGCTTTTCCCACAGCATAAGGAAGAGCTCCTAAATGTAGTTGATCAGGATAGGATAGCAGAACAGCATCGACTTGAGGAATAACTCTTATTTTTTTTTATATAAAAAAAAGTTAGCTCGAAATTACATCTTATTGCCAGCACACAACATAACTTACTTTTTTAATTCCTTCATAAAATCCATACTAAAATGTTCATCCCATCCACAATCAAGCAAAAATTTAAATTCATCTACAAATAAAAGATAGCAATGTGGTCCTTCTCCATAAACACCTGAGAGCGGTTGAAGTTTAATGATTGAAGTCATGCTTCTTCACTCGCTTATTCGAGCGTTAATCAAACTAACCGGGGTAAAGACACTTCAAAGAAACATAAAAATTTTAACAATGCGTAACAACTTATTATACTAAAAATAATTTAAAAAAAAAATTATGATTCGGTGTTCAAAGTAACATTAATAAAGATAAGTGAATCAACTCCCAAGGAATATAGGTGGCGGCATTGTAGATAAAGGAGTTTACACGACAACACTGTAAATAAGCGATATTTGGTATTATTAAAGTTTTTATATTTTTTAAGATGCATTTAAATAAATTTAACTGTATAATATACTGGTAATAAAAAAAATTAACGTTTACAAATTTTATTATAAGAATATAATTTTAATAATCATTTATTTTTAATAAATAAGTTTGACAGCATAGCTAATAAAATCTCGTAGAATCTCGCGACGAATGAGATTTGCTGCTATTTTCAGACATGTGTGGATATGGAATGAGTGTAGTGGGGAAGAAATTATTTCGACATTTTACCTGAAATTTTATTCGGTTAATAATAATTATAAATCTTCTTCGCGGTAAAGGATTAAAATAAGGACGTTAATCGGCATCGCTATTAACCCCCCCCCCCATGGATATTTGTGCAAGTAAAATATCGTTCTAAAATAAGTGGCGAATGGTGGTAAACGAGAAAAGCGAGCGAAAAATGCAATCGGTAACAACGTAGGGTCAAATGACCCTGCCTCTGCCTAAAGTGAATCGGCTATGTTTCTGCTCTGCTGCTTGTTTTAGTTCTTGCCTGCTGACTAGGCTTATTAATACTGCTGAGAAGGCATCACTTCAGGAGTATATTTATACATATACATAATAAATTCTTTCAATTTCGCTTATTTTCTATCTACTTAATTGATCATCCCTGAAAGTATGTATAATGTACGTGTGATGTGATTGCTCGTTGGTGTGTGTGTGAGTGTGTGTGGAGAAATGATTTTTCGATGCGTTTCATACATCATGAAGAAGAGATAGTGTTTGATTGCGTGTTATTCGTTGTGCTCGAACGCTCGCTGCGGGTGCCGCCCTCGTTCTAGTCTCCCTCATCGTAATCCTTCCCGGCGACTCGGAAGAGGAAAAACGAACGAACGAAGAAGAAAAAAAAAAAATTCTTTGGTTAACCAACAACTGCCATCGTCTAAATTTTGTACATCTTATTTACGTGAACCCCCACATCAATAACAATATTGTAAAACGACCTTTTTTCTTTTTTTATAAATTTAGATATCGATATATACTTATAATTCTATCTTCTAATATATTGGAGAAGGACGTGGAGCGACCATGTCAACTGGGACTTTTGTCGATAAAATAGATCCATTCGCTAAGCGGTCCTTAAAAAAGAAGCAGAAGAAATCTCAAGGTTCTTCTAGGTATCGGTCTAATAGCGAAGTCGAGCTGCAGCAACTACCGTTTTTGAAAGGTAAGAAGCAAGTACTGGTATTATAAAAAAAATATATATATTTATAAAAACCTGTCGGTAAGCGACATGTTTCTCACATGTATGTATTTTAAAATTTTATGCACCACAAATTTATTTATTTTTTTCTTTTTCTTCTTCCTCAATGACGGCAGCAAAAAAATGAGCTATCCCAAATATGTCGATAAATATTACAGTATTTTCTTTTTATCTATCGACGTTTACGCGAATAAGCGAACGCACCTGTGTAAAGAAACCGACTTAAGTGCTACCGGGGTAGTGATATAGTTATACGGATGAATTCCCTCTTCTCTCTCAAAAAAAAAAAAAAAAAAGAAAGAAAGAAAAGTATTTATTGTGTTTTCAATATTAAGATGAGAAAAATTTGATCAGTAATTTAAATCTCGAATGGTGTTCACCTAAATACATTCGGCGGAAAACTGTGGTATGTAATGTTTTTTTTTCTACCCCTCAGTAATAATTATTGATTGATTTTTTTTTATATCAATAATAATTATTGCAAGTAAGATTGCTTTTAATAAGCTAATTTTACCACCTTTAATTATTACGCAATCTTAATTTCAAGTAATTACAGTACTACTATAAAAGCCACAGTATGAAAAAGAAGGAGGGGAAATCGTATTTTTTTTTTTATTTTGCCAAATACTGTATTAAAAAGTAGGTTTGCATTAAAATTCAACTTGTATTTCTGACGTGAACAGTTCGTACGCCAACTACGGATAAGTTTTTATTATGGTAAACAGTTGGCAAAATTATGATTTTTTCGAGATTGGCGAAGTTGAACGCCGAGTGTTAATAATTTTCTAAAACTTTGGGGACAAATTTTTTCTTTTAACCGTTTGATTGCGTAAGAATAATTATTTCTTCTCGTCTTATTTAAAATAATCGCGTATTCTTTTTACGATTTTTAAAGAGAAAGAAAGAATAATGTTGAAACGAAAAGAATTGTTGTTGTAATATATATTTATTATTTTTTTTTTTGGAGGAGAAAGGACATTCTTTTTGAAACGATCGCGTTTCGTCAGGGTAAGTCATATTATTCCGAGACTGACAATCGATTTCTTGTGCGCAGCTGCTAGTTGCACGTGAGCTTTGCCATCTTATGCACTTTTCAAGGATTTTTATTTATTTCTTGGGCGAGGTTGGTTCGCTCGGGGTTGATTCGAGAGCATTGAATACTAATTGGTGCCATCGGTTCCGCCATTCGAGGAAGAAGAAGAAGAAAAAAAAAAGTTTCGCAGATCGGTTACCTGGATATTTTATTCCTTCGCAATTTTCAAAACCTTCGTTCACATGCGCCGCCGCTTATACACCCCATTCCTATTGTACACGTCGAAAATCTTGAAAGCACGCGTCTAAAGCTGAAAAAGATTGCGAGAATTTTCTTTACTGTAATTTCCTTAAATACTTATTTCTTTAATTAAGGCTTCGAAAATTTGTTTACTTTTTTCTTCTTAGCGCGTAGGAAGAAAATAGCTTGGTAAATATTTTTCTGTTTTCAAGGAAGCATGAAATGTAATGATAACTGCGCGTATATAACTTTAAATTTTCTTGAAAAGAAAGGAAATAATGCACCAAATTTTTATTAATTTGCATTGTTTTTGGCGCTGTACTGTAGCATTTTTTTTTTTTTTTTCAAATTTTAAATTTCAATTGTGAAAATGTGATTAACTACCGTGTTTGCAATTTGAAAGCATTTAGGAGCTTGAAGGGAGATAAAAGTAGGCTATCTAAAACAATGCATGATCGAGATGACATGATTAACAGAATTTAGTTAGATAAAAGATACTATTAAATTGTAATTCTAAATTGTGTATTTTTAATTGACTTTGATTTTAAAGAGCGATGTTTATTTTAGAAGATTATTTATTTTTAAATTAAATGATAAATATTAGTACCTATATTAAGACTTTGGGTAGAATTGCGGGGCCATTTGACCACTGTCACCTTCGAAGGTGAGTTGAGGTGGTCACACGCGTCGCGGTTTTCTAGTCTTATTCGGCAAGTTTTTGCAAATTATTAATACTTTAGCTTTAAAATACATTTAATGCTACGATGCAGACAATTTGATGATGCATAAGGAATGTAACAATTTTTTTTATTATTATTTTATTGGATATTCATTACTGATCAAAGGCATATACAGTAATACGAGTTACTATTTTTATTTCCATTAGAAAACTACTGTTAAATTGTATTAATGTGTACACAATTATTATTTTTAACTTTGGAGTGACTGAAGCAAAAATATTTGGCTACATGAGGTCAAATTTGACTCCATTATTATTTTTTTTTTAAGAAGTACAGTAAATGAAATGTGATTTAAAACGTTTTTTTTTTTTTTTTTTTTTAAATTATTGTTTTGAAGTGAGGTAAATTGTTATATTAACGAAATTAACAATGATTTTTGAGCAATATAATGATATTTATAAAAATAGGTTATTATTTTTGCTTGATCGAACTGAATAAAAATTGAACTAAAACGCAACATGATTTTCGAACCTTATGAAATGTCAACAACGGCTATTTCGTTGAGCTGTCACAGTATTGTAACTTTCGAAATATGCATTGTAAATGCTCGTAATTTTTACGCGTAGGCCTACATCATGCGATCAAAGCTGACTTTACGAATCTTAAATCAATAAGTAAAAAAAATATTATACTGTAGTTAATAATAATTTTCTAATTTCATTGATTTTGGTTTAAAAAAAAATTTTGTGGTAATTTTATTTTTTCTTCCAAGTAGGTTGCAATAAATAAGTCTAGGTATAATATTAATAATCTCCTGTCCGTAGGTAGAAACCTTCAGTATAACTGCAGCCTACTGTAAAAGCATTTTGAATTAAGTTTATGCTCGTTATTATTATACAGGTCGATTTAAAGCTAAGTAGCTACGCGATAATAAAGAATGGGTTCATTATTTTCTTATCACATCTGTATGAGAAATAAAATATTATTATTAATTATCGAAAGCTGTTAATAAAACAAATAATATTAATCTGTAGTATAATTTGCACTTTTACGGTAAACTGTTATCAAAATGTTTTGACGTTTCACTCATGTACCGATGATTAAAGAAAGGTGTCATTGTTTAAAAACTAAAAGTACTGTAGTAATTTTTTTCTTTAAAAAAAGTAAGTTTTATATACAGTAGTTTGAATAGTTAAGATCCAATTGAAAATATTTTTGTATCGAGAAAATTAAAATAATACCGGTTCAGAGCAACACGGATGTGAGTGCGGTTATAAAATTTTGCGGGCACAATAATAATAATTATAGAAAATTTCTTTATTCCAACTTGTTAAATGGTTTGTTTTGAACATTGGCGAAAAAAAAAATAAATAAAGTTACGGATGTACTACCCGTAATTATTATTTTTTTTTTTTTACTTTTTTCCGTGTGGAAAGTTTGATTTATTCAGTTTGAGTGTAAGAACACCGTAAAGACACGGAGATGTTTGTTTTGGAAGAGGTTAGCGATGACATGTGAATAAGAGATGAGGAAATTAGAAATAGCATTATTATTAAGCACGGAGTAGTGAGCATAGCACGATGCATAGTGTATACTGTATAATAGTAAGCGCACGTTTAAAATTATTGCTTATCATTGCAAGAATAAAAGCCGCCGTCATATTATGCCACCTGTATAATTACGTCTTAACATCGAGTTAATGTTGGATCACCAACATTATTATTGTAGGTTGAGCTCGGCCCACCCTCTATACTCCTATCATAAGCCACGACGATAGTAAATTGTACATCAAAAATGATCAATGAATGAGAAGGCGTGTTTATAAAATTTGGTTACTTTTTTTTAAAAAAAATAATAAAAGTTGCATCATCGCAGACATTTTTTTTTTTTGCTTTAACTTTTTTAAACGAATTTTTTTTTTTTGCTGAAATAATAAAGGCTTTTTTTTTGCTTTTACAATAAAGTATTCGGATAAATTATTTTAATGATGAACATGGTGTGTACTATTAGTTTCTCCTTTTTAAGATATGAAATTAACTTATTTCATGTGACAAAACATTTTATATGAATGAATTGAATAGGAACAGCGGATTTTTTTGGTGTCGTTTTTACTCGAAACGTAAAACTTCAAATTTAACTTTTTTTTTTGAATGAATGAATGAATGAATTCAATTTATTGTAGTACAAATGAGATTGAGCAAGAATCAAAATTGTATTGCAAAAATTATTATTAATAACTATAGAATAC
Organism: Polydesmus angustus; assembly: GCA_034698085.1. NCBI lineage: Eukaryota > Metazoa > Arthropoda > Diplopoda > Polydesmida > Polydesmidae > Polydesmus > Polydesmus angustus. Next base: position 25,830 of record JAQGAY010000025.1, read on the forward strand.
AGCGCTAGAACTAAAAATGATCTAAAGAGTAATGTTTTTTAAATTTTTGTACGTTAATATTTTTTTTTCAGATGTTGCGTCGTCTGAGCAGGAGGATCTTTTTATGCGAAAGTTACGTCAGTGCGTTATGGTGTTCGATTTCATGGATCCTGTATCCGACCTGAAAGGGAAAGAGATAAAAAGAGCTACTCTGAATGAGTTGGTGGATTACATCACCGCCGGACGAGGAGTACTCACGGAACCTATTTATCCAGAAATTATTCGGATGGTAAGCTGTTTTAGAATACTAATTGTTAAAATTTTCGTGTTACATTTTTGAGAATTATTGTATTATTGTAGGTGGCTTGTAATTTATTTCGGACGTTACCGCCAAGTGAAAATCCAGAGTTTGACCCTGAAGAAGATGACCCAACTCTCGAGGCCTCTTGGCCCCATCTACAGGTTAGTTCAAAAATAATGGTTTTATATTAGAAGAATACTGTAATAGCTTCATTTTTGATGATTTGCGTCAAAAAATGATAATTTCTTTATAGACTGTATTTCTTATTTCAGTTTATTTTTAATCATAAATTACAATTAATTTTATGTCTGTTTTATTTACTAGATGGTTTACGAATTTTTTTTGCGCTTTTTGGAGTCTCCGGATTTTGTTTTGTCTACAGGGAAGAAAGTGATTGATCAGAAATTTATATTGCAGGTAATTTTTTGTGTTAATTTTCTATTTTATTCAAATGAAGCAATTTAAATGCATTTTTTTTTAAATTTGGTATACAGTTGTTGGATTTATTCGACAGCGAAGATCCAAGGGAACGAGATTTTCTTAAAACTGTTTTGCATCGAATTTATGGAAAATTTTTGGGACTTAGAGCATTTATACGAAAACAGATTAACAACATTTTTTTAAGGTGAGTTGCTGAGTTACTATTTATACGTGCATACGTGAACAACCCGTAGTTTTTTAAGACATGCCGTTCTTTTTTTAAAAAAAAAAAACATAGAGCAACCTTGAATTTTATTTCATACATTTGTGAATCGGCTGATTTTACTAAAAGAAAACGCGCTATTAAGCCAAATATATGAATTGAATAGAAGAAAACAAAAAGTTAAAAAAAACAAGTAAAAGCATAGGGTAAATTTTACGTTTTTTTAAAAAATTTTTTTTTACTTAATGGGCAAAAGTCATTGAAAAGCAAATATAAATCAGATTTTCGGTTGTAAAATTTGGAATGCGCTAGTTGATTAAGGGTAGACACTTCTTTAGGAGGAATTATGAAAGTAAAGTAATGGAAGAAGGAGAGAATGAGTAAGAGTTTTACAGACAAGTCTAAAAATAACTTTCATCTCCTGTTAGAAAATTTCTTTCCTGTTTGCATCTGGCTCCACTCTAAAGTTGGTGTATAAACGATGTTTGAGAATAAATCGGCTAAAGCTAGCTGAATATGCATTGTGCATTTGTATTTTTAAAATAAATGAGATTATGTGAGGCATTTTGAATTCATTTAAAAAAAAAAAGAATTATTTTTAACATTAGATTATAATTTCTTGGAAAATTTTACCTAGTTTAGTGTTTTTGTATTTGCATAAATTATTATGAAGTCGACTAATTCGAATTTTATTTGCTTCAGGTTTATTTATGAAACTGAACATTTCAACGGTGTAGGTGAACTGCTTGAAATTCTGGGCAGGTAAAATAATACTTTGTCATTGAATGTTAACTAATCGAATATTTTACTGATGTTTTTCACGTTTTGCAGTATAATAAATGGCTTTGCGTTACCTTTAAAAGTCGAGCACAAACAGTTTTTAATAAAAGTGTTAATTCCTTTGCACAAAGTTAAATGCTTGAGCCTTTATCACGCTCAGCTGGCATATTGTGTTGTTCAATTTCTAGAGAAAGATGCAACATTAACAGAACCTGTAATTATAATTTTTAACTAGTTTTATGAATAATTGTAGCCAACATTAATTTTTATTTAATTACAGGTTATAAAAGGGCTTTTAAAATTTTGGCCTAAAACATGTAGTCAAAAGGAAGTAAGTAATTTCATTGAAACTTAATTCTACTTGAAATATTAATTTTTAAAAAAAAATAAACCAGGTTATGTTCCTTGGAGAAATTGAAGAAATATTAGATGTGATAGAACCGTCGCAATTTGTAAAAATTCAAGACCCTTTGTTTAAGCAAATTTCACGATGCGTATCAAGTCCTCATTTCCAAGTACATTATAAAATAAGTGCATTACTGTTTTTTGAAATTAGGTTTTAATTATACCTTATCGGTTCAGGTGGCTGAAAGAGCTTTATACTTTTGGAATAATGAGTATATAATGAGTCTAATCGAAGAGAACTCTAACGTGATTCTACCTATCATGTTCCCCGCACTTTATCGAATTTCAAAAGAACATTGGAATCAAACAATTGTCGCACTTGTATACAACGTTCTTAAAACATTTATGGAAATGAACAGCAAACTTTTTGACGAGTTGACAGCATCATATAAGGCTGAACGGCAGAGGTACTATAATCCTTCGTTGAATTGCCTGTTTAATATAATGGTAAAGATTTTATTTGTATGCACGTGTATAATTTTAATTTATATGCTCCAGAGAGAAAAAGAGAGATAAAGAACGCGATGAATTGTGGAAACGATTATCCCAGTTGGAATTGTCTCACCGTTCCAAGGTTCAACAAGAAAATAACGTAGAAACGACGAAGCGATCGGACATTTATCGTCACAAGAATAATTGATCTCTTCTGTTTTAGCCGAGTGAAATCTAAGGTGTGCGTAAAGTAATAACGCTCATGCTGGTTACAAGTTCTTTGAATTTTTTGGGAGACACTCTTCGTTTGCTTCTCTTCTCTCTTTCTCGCCGTCAATCATCGTTCTTATTTCACTTCACACTTCTGTTCCATTGTAATTGCCGGTGAAATCAATTTCATAGTGAAAAAAAAAAAAATCGGCGGCGGTGATCCGTGTTTCGTTGTCTCCAAAAAGGCCAGCAACAACGCTCGTGCAAATAACACATGCAAAGCAAACCTAGTCTTCTATCGTATCTCGTACTTCGCGAAAGTTTATAATTAATTATTTTTTGTCACTTGGAACTACTGCAAAGTATGTTGAGAGTGCCAAGTGTTTCTCCTGCAATTAATCCAGGTTAAACGACAAATAGGTCTACGCCGAAAAGTTAAAAGGTGACGAAATGCGGGGCTTTTCGAGCGTGGTTTGTGTTGATGCCGTAAAGTAATTTTGGAAATACGAATGGATAATACAGTACTTCTTCGAATTAAAAAAAACTTTTTTGAAGATAACGAGATGAAGGACAGAAAGAGAGATAGTCTGAATCAAGTGCCACTGACGATATGCTTTTGAAAATGTTGGTAATGATGTGCATCATTTCCAACGAAAATAAAATTTTATTACAAGATAGGAAAAATTCGGTCAAAGTTGAAACAGCATTCACGTCTAAGACGGATACTATTCTCCCATTTGTTGTCTCCAATAGCCACAATCTACTTTGTATCTTCTACACGTGTTTTTTAATATATTAGCGATGAGGCCGATGCATCCATCAGTCTCATTTGTGCAAATCTAATTTTTATTAAGATTTAAAAATTTATTTTTTTTTCTTCACACGATTGCGTTTGGATATTAAGTCGGTTTGAGTGTTCACACACTTAAAATGTTTATTATTATTTCTGGAAATATTTCGATTGTAAGAATTTATTGTGTTCTATGCAAATTATAATATTTCTTAATAACTTAACATCAGCAGGTAAAACAACGATGCGTAGCCATCACTTCAATTTAAAAAAAATCAGAGCTTAAAATTGTAGATTTTCGAACTTGCTTTCTAGACACCTATAATTTAGTGTATTATAAACAACATCATAATAATTATTATATTATGGCTTACAAATTTTAACTTTCATATTTTTAATTTATAAAACGTTAATTTTATAATTTTTAGATTTTGCATATTTGTAATTGGATTTTACATTTAATCCAAAATTAAAATGTTACAAAAACAAGCTTTAAAAATTTTAAATTGTATCTGATCCGTTCACGTCAATTTCGGTGGCTTCTCGATTTTATTTAGTATTTTCTTACAAGAAAACAAAAATCAAGTTTAGCAAAGATTATTATAAGAGAACACTTAATTTTTTCTTGTCATCAATTCAACCCGTTTTTTTTTAAATGGATTATTAATTAATGTTGATTGTGTACAAACATTTTCATTATTTTCTAGTCACACGTGAAATTATTCCGCTACTATTATTTTAGCTCTGATTTTTTTCTTGTCTAAAGACAATAATTATAAACTTGTATAACTGAGCCTAAGTATTATGATATTTAATTTTTATTTAGGTTCAAATGGAACAAACATTTTTCTCCACTATGACAAACCTTTTAAGACAAGTTTCAATAATTGGTTGACATTCGATTTAGGAAACTTAAAAACATTTCTGTGAGATTTTAAATGAAAGTCACGATCGTTAATAATTATTAATGCAAGAACTGCAAAATAACTAATTCAAATGCGAACTATTTATATCTTTTAAAAATTATTTGAATTTTGTAACCATTACTAGTTTTTTTTTTCCCATATTTGAAATTGTATCGTGTGTGAATCCCAAACTACTAAATCTGAAAGAATCAAATTTTGTTCACCGTTGTCTATATTATACACTGCATTTTAATAAGTACTTTAGGAATTGTTAGAGAAATAGGCTTCGAAGATTTTGACAACTAACCAAATTGAAAACCTAAGTCAGTTTGAGTGTCTCCGATTGGATGTAGACACTTGCTATTGTTTTTGTGATGGTTCAATCGATTGTAAATCTATTCATAGGCCGAAAATTATAAAATTGACGGGGCTAAAAAAAAAATGCTAATGTTCCCATCCATACAACGCACTCGTCTTTCACTGGCCATATTATAAAAAAAAAGGAATGTATAAACCCGTTGCAATCGGGTTAAAAATTTTCATTCATCTTCGAAATTATTTGTTTTTTTTCTTTTGCGATCGATTGTAATTAGTTGATTGCAATGATACATTTGTTAAGTCGTAAATATAGGGCGTTATCAAATTATGATTAAATTTTATTTGAAACTTGGATATTATTTGAAACGTTATAAATAATATTGTCAATATGTATCCTCTATCATAGTCATCATCAACGTTTAAAGCAGCTTTTTATTCAATATCATTCGTATAATAGTAATTACATTTCGTCAATTCCAAGATCTTCTTCAGGAAAATCGCCCATTTCTACAAACTGTGGTTTTATAAATGCACCATATTTCGGAAGGCATTTAAAATACAACTTCCCATCCACGGTTCCATCATTTTTTCCTAATGGTTCATCATATTGCACACCGACCCAAAAACCAGTTTTAAAATGAACTTTACCTATCAAATTTAATTAGAATTATAGTTTAATATCAACAAAAAAAAATGTTTTCTTTTTTACCTAGGTATTTTATCGTTCCTAATTTTTCTGGCTTTCCAGGTAAATTCACCTGGCACCTTTTGTCGATATTCATCGATTTTATCAACTGCTCTTCTTTTTGAAGTTTACTTTCTTCGCTCTCTTTCCCATCCACGGCATCGTCAGCATATTGACGTAATTTGTTACGAATTAAATATGCTCGCAGAGTATCTAAAAATGCATTTTAAAAATTAAACAAAATGTAATGTACAGGCTGTTAATGGAATATTTGCCTTGTTTCTTGGCATAATCTTCTTCTGATAAAACAATTTTTTCAACACTGGATAATTGAGCGTCATCAATGGGTCCTTGCCCAGTCACCTAAAGCGAGTAGATAAAAAATTTATTTCAGTAATAAATCGATTTTTTTAAATTAAAAATAATTATTTTTAAGATTTTTACGTGTAATGTCATGCCATCATCAACTGGATAAGAACCCAGCAATGCTTTCTCATTATCTAAATGAGCAATCAAATTCTTCATTTTGTCGTACAATTCAAGTTTCATTTGACAATGATTAACTCCTGTCAATAATTCTAATCTACCCTATAATAATAAAATTAAGGATATTATATTAATGTAAAGGAAATTACGGCACTCCTCGTTTGGAATTTAATTTACTTTTAAATCTGCGATTGTTAAAGACTTCTGGAATCTTTTTTCAGTGCTTATTCCACCATTGCTAGTTGTAATTAGAAGATTGCAAACGCTAGATGTCAAAACTGTAAATTCTTGTGCCATAATTATTTCTAATTTAAGAAAATAATAAAAGTAAAATAAACAGTGGTCAAACTTGAGTCAATTGTCAAAATGTTTTTCAATAAAATACCTTTCTTTATATCTGCTCGATGAAGTAAATTTCGTTGATCGTTTTGTTTACTTAAAATGTATTTATTAATTATGCTTTTAGGTTTCTGATAGCATTTTCCGTAAAATTTTTCTTATTTTATTTTAATAATAATGGCTACTGCAACAATATTTTAATTTGACACTTCTTCAATTGAATGATAATTCGTGCTAGACCTGGATAGTCCGGTGGCGAACCTGGTGAGCAACGACGACTTCAATGGGAGATGACGTTATAAAAAGTTCCACTGTCGCCACGTGACCCACCTTTCGGCGCACTGTGCATGATTGTATTGCGCTGGTGTGTAGTGTGTTTCTATCAAAGATGGCCGACGTAGATGAGTGGATGTTAGTTGAAGACGGTTGTTTATATATAAATGAAAGTATTAATAATATTATTTACCACCCAACTCTCAATACTGTCTTAATCACAACAAAAGATTGCTACGTTCAAGTATTGGATGTGTGTTCTGGGATCATTTTGCAGAGCCGTTTAGTTGGCAATACCAGCACGCAATCTGAACAGGACGCTTGGATTGAATCAGGCAGCCCTAGGCACATAAACAAGGGTATTTGCAAGTTAATTCGAGACTTTTTTCCAGATTAAATTTATTGCAGTCTTCTAATAAAATTGAAAATTGGCATTGTCTTTGTTTTAGTTTTAATCTATTTCATTAAATCACTAACGCCTTGCCAAAGTTCTTTTACTTCCGTTCTAAGTAAATTTTTTTAGGTACTTTTCAGTTCTAAAAGTTGTAAACTGTTATTTTATAATAAAATCGTCTTTATTGTCAATAATTATAAATAAATTTGTATCATAATTTGTTTGTTGAATAATATTTATTTCAAGATTTGGTTGGCCTAATGTAATTTTTAGTTTTAATTTAAACTTTTGTCCAAATAGATGGATCAGATGTTCGATGTATATACATTCCCGGGCACGACAAAGTACTGTTTACTGATGGAAAGGCCGTTGGCTTACGGAGGGATCATAACGGAGTTCTTCTCTTGGACACGGCGCTTCAAACGAGAATCTGCGCCTCGAGCGACGATGTTAAGATAGAAATATTGTACACTGAGGTACTGTAGTAGACGCTTAGAAATTAATAAAAAAGATTGTGTGATAAGATTTGTTTTGATTTTTAGGCGCTACAGTTAGTTGAATGCATGCAACAAATGCTGGATAACTTAGGCAGCGAACAGGAACGGGTTCTATACGAATTGGAATTTAAGATCGGATTGATTAAAGAGCAAATAAAAGGAAACCATAAGGTGGCCAAGGTCAGCGTGTGCGAAGTCGAATTAGACTTTGCTTATTTTAAATATATGTGTGATTATAATGAAATATTGTTATAGTGGTGTTCTGTTTGCTTGGAGTTGCCGTACAATGTTTTGAAACCGGCGTTTTACAACTTGGTACAAGAATTAAAACGGTTGAACCGGTCTGTGCCTTCTTTGTCAATTGCGTCTGCAGTAAGCGAGCGTTTGAATGTGTTGATTTCGTCTTCGAATACGCCTGAATCAACTCCTCAGACATCGATAGTTCCAACAGATCGAAGTCTTATGTTTAGTGAGGCTGGTCGAAGAGAAACATTTGGAAAATGGCCACACATGAATTACAAGTAAAATTGCCAACACTTGTTAGCGTATTTTAAATTACATTTTATGTTGTGACTGTTTATTTCAGATGGGCGCTTCCTGATCAAATGGCACAAGCTGGATTTTATCATCAATCGAATTCTACTGGAGATGATAGAGCTATGTGTTTTACCTGTAATATTTGTCTTGTATGTTGGGAACCAACTGACGAACCTTGGTAAGTTAAATGAGCTTGTAACCGAAGTGAAGGTTAAAAATATAAATCGTATGTGTGTGATTTTTAGGTCTGAGCACGAGAGGCATTCTCCTTCATGTCCATTTGTTAAAGGCGAATTTACACAAAATGTGCCGCTTTCTAGTAATTTATATGATTATTATATATTTTCGTTTTGGTATTGCTTAAATATTTACTATTTTTTAAATAGTAACGTATGCTACGAGTCCCGCAGTTTTGCATTCAGATCTCGGAGAACGATTTTCGTGTGTCAGTGTTTCTTCTTTTCCTGATCTGATAGCTACTGCTACTGAAAGTGGAAATATTGTAGTATGGGATACTGTGAGAATATTGAAGGTATGATTTGATAATATATAAAATCACACTCTTCTCTAAATGAACAAAATTTGTATTTATTGTTTTGCGTTTATTTCTTAGAAAAAATATCAATATTTAATTAATCCTCACGATCCCATTATTGTATCTACGGTTTTGAGCAGACAAAAACGTTTGAAGACTTTGTTGGACTCTGAAGCAAGGGTAAATGTAGCTGAGGAAGAAGAATGGTAATTAATTAAATAATAATCTATAAAGTTTGACAAATTAAATGTATTTAAATTGTTTTTTTTAGCTTTTCTTCCGATGTTTTTGTAAACGATTCATATAGTACGAGTTGCAGAGATAAAGGTGAATTACATTTTTTAATTGATTTAACAATTTATTAATTTTTTTTATTTATTTATTTTTTATAAGATTTATTACTGAGTTCGTTAGCAGTTTTGGGGAACGGAGACTCGGTGCTTCCCGAATGCCAAATTCAAGAAACTGATACTCAGACAAATTATTTGCCATCAGTTGTTGTCGGACTTGCTATTTCGGATAGTGTTTTTTCTCATAATTGGACTTGCTTTGGTGTTAAAGAAAGTCCTTTAGTTCAGGTTATGAATGACGTCAACCAGATAGGAAGCAATGCTCAATCATTGGACATTATGAAATTGGAAGAAGTTTCTAGAAATGTGAAGGAGGAGGACATCGGTGCTTGTAATTCAACTTGGGCCCGCCGAAAAGCTTCGAGCGGTTTATATTTATTACACGTAGTATTAGGATGGCATCATGCCAGCCGTCCTGTTCCCGTAACTTTGAATAATAACAGTAACGGACTTGCAGCTACCGGCAGTGGTTCTTCAACAAAAGTTGTTCCTAACAGTCAAGTGGATGCCAGTCGACTTTTTTATCAGCCTTTACTTAGTGAAGATGTCATTGAAGCTTCTTATGAACAATATTTGTCGTCAACTCTAGTCTATATGAAAGATCTTAAATTGGATTTATCTTGTTACGCAGATGATTTACCTAATGAAAATAATAGCAGTGGCAGCAGTATGTCAAACGGTTTTAGTGGAGTGACGCGAGATGAAAATGCCCCAGGTGGTAAAGCATTTGAGAAAAAAGACGGCGCTTCGTGCGGTAGAGTTGTTAGGTGTGTTGAACTACCTGGAAATTTTAATGGTGAAATTCATCGAGTTTCTCACGTTGTTCCCACAAATGATGGTTTCAACATACTCGTAGTTGTAGGAAAGCGCGATGACATCGTAAATGGTATGAAAAGTAATACTAAATCTATCGGTGCTCTCTTTCTTTATCATTTGGAACAGTCCGAAGATTCACTATATCTTATTGATACACCAGTGTTACAAAGAACACTTTGTGATTCAGAAGATATGGTTGTTGATGTTTTGATCTTGCCTACTGAATCGAGAGAATTTCGGGGCGATTCCACCAACGGTTTAAAATCGGGTGATGCTAATGATGATCTTAGTTCCTTAAACGGGTTGGTAACTTTAATAACGGCTGGAGGTGCAGTGCAAATTATCGAGTTATCAACGCTTGAAAGCGTGGGTGAAATCAAACCACAATCTGGAAAGAAATTTGTTTCGGCTACTTACTGCTCTAGTAAGTTTAACTGAATTTTGAAGTAATTATGATAAAAGAAATATTTATTTATAACTTTATTAATGATTAGGTATCGAAAGACTTTGTGTGGCTACAGATGACGGCGAACTTCACTTTATTCAAGTGAGTCCAATTATAAGAGGAGCAACAGCTTCATCGGCAATTGATGGCAGAGCAAGTGGAGATTTTGTTAGTGATTATCGTTTGGAATTTTTGTTACACAAAGACAAGAATGATAACAAGGGTAATTTAAATATTACGTTGCCGCATCAGATTTATTTTTTTTTAATTTAAATTATTTAGAAGATCATAGATCATTTGGAATGAGACCCTTAACAACAGAAAGTTTACAAGAACTTTTCAGCTTGACGAAGTTTATGAATTTATCTCCGAGATTTTCAGCTACATTGCCAGCTTGTTGGACCGAAATTCAACAAGAGCAAAGGCAACGTAGACATCCTCAGCATCTACAGCAGCAAGGCAAAGCAAATCTACACACTAGAAGTTGGAAACTTCAACCTGACAGGTACGATTTAGTTTTATTTTAATGCTTTAGAGCAGGCTTGTCAAATTCGTTTAACATCACGTGCCCCATAAACTGTATTGCAATAATGTTTCATAAATGTTTCGAGAAGTGTTGCCTGAATGTTGATCTTTTATTGGGCTCCGCGGGTTTGACAAGTTTACTTTTTTCAGCTTGCTTTTAAAACGTTTACTCAATTATTTAGTTCAACTTGGGATGAACATTTATTGGAAATAACTCTACCTAAATCGTGTTCTTTTGGTCACATTGACTTAAAATTTAGTTTGGTGCCTACTTTAAATATTCCGAATATTCAGGTACACCATTTGTTTTTAATATAATTTTTTCTTTTTAGTCATGATATTTCGCTAACATTTTAAATTGTGTTTTAGCTAACTTTACTTAAACAAAATTCAAAAGGAATTAACACCAATTTGTCTATGAATTTTCCTGATGTGGATTCGTCTGTAAATTTTAATTTACAACCTAACGCTTCCATAAACCGAGTCAACAGCTCCGAGTTTTTAAAAAATCACAATGCAGAGATAATGTGCGGACCTTTATCTTTAGCTAATTATTTGGATCTATCTGGACATAATGGAGTTGTGACTTTTACGAGTACCAAACTTATTGATGTCAAGGCGAGAACATTTCTTATTCACATTAAAAGTTTGGGAAATGACAAAGTTGAAAATAATAATGCAAAAATGGTAAACTGAAAAACATATTTTTTCAAGTAATTGCGATTTCTTTATTAATTTATTTTTGTAGCACTCGTCGAAATCTACTTCAACATTAAGTTCTAAACCTTCATTAAGATGGCAAAATTTAATGAAAATTCAAGATCGTTATGGACCTGTTCCTAGTCTTCAGTCACTTTTGGAATTATATATTCCTCCTACAAACGCAGTCGACTTGCTATCTTCAACAGCTCCCAACAGAAGCACTGAAGCTTTAAAAGGATGCGATTTGTTTCAGGAAATATCTATAACTGTTCGCACATTTAAGAAAAACCCTCTAAAAAATAGGTAAGGGTTTTTAACTTGTATTTTTTTGAAATTTAGAATTAATGATGTCACTTTCAGTTTTCAGAGGGTGGATATGCTTACTAATGAGCTTTTTCATGAGCAGCTGGTGAATGTAATTTGCAATAGTGAACCGTTATCTAGTGAAATTACTCACGAACACCAGCAAAATCTCGCTTTAGATATTCTTAATTGGATTGCTGCTATTCAATTTAACAACCAAACAGAAAAGTGATTATTTTCTTTTCTAGTTTTCTAGTTTTATTTATGTTTTATTGTATTGCAGAGTTGAAGACTTGAAAGTATTTTTAGTAATTGAAAGAAATCTTAAACAACTCATCTGGAGCTGTTTTTTAGACGCCAGTAGAAGTATCGCTCACAAATGCTCCAAATTGATTATATTTTGCATAGAGTAAGCGTTGTGCATTTTATAAATGTAGTATTTATTTCTTGGTTGTAAATTGTAATTTATTTTAAAATTTAGGTATAGCAGATCAGTGAATAGCGAGTTTGAGGCATCTTTACTACAAGCTCTTTTGGAGTGGTTACCATCAATTGATCAATGCCGTACAGCTGGGGCATTACACTGGTTCTTTTTATTGATAAACCATGTGAAACAATTTGATACAGCTGCTCTTGGTCGCCAGTGCTTGCAACTACTAGTCAAAGTCGTTAAGCAGTTGAATGAAAGAAACGATCCTCTTCACGCAGTTTTAAGGTCTCGTTTTGGTCTTCATCGTACACCGTTTGATATGGATTTATTTGATATTGAAGCACCTCAACCTTTAAAATCTACGTCAACTCCTGTTACATATGCAACAGTGGTTGGAAATGGTGGTGCAGATGCTAACATTAATAATAATAATAGTGTAATTGGTGGGGTCCATATTTCCACCGGTGCAGCAGCATCTTCGAATTCTTCATCCACAATTTTAAATCCATCTACTGCGCCTCCTATTCCGGAAGAGGGACCAAATAGCTCTCCATCTTTTAATTTGCCAAATCAACATTTAAAAGGTTTGCTGGAAGTGGAACCACTACACTTCACATGTAGCGCTGCAAGCGATGGAACCAAAGTTGAAAAAATTGTTTTTGGTAAGTTGTTAATACTGTATATCATAAATTCCGGAATTACATTACTGCTTTATAGGATTTTCTGGCGGAAGTCAAAACCCTCTATCCATGTCGCCAAATATGACTATTTGCGTTCCAACTGCTAACGGAACACAGCAATTGAATAATTCAAATTCTAGCCGGTTATCTACTTTTTTGATGGATCTAAAGAAGACGGAAGATGTAATTGGAAATGTTAGAATATTAAAAAATTGTAATTAAAATCTTTATTCATAGGAGCTAATCAAAGTTTTAAGTGAGAAGCAGGATTGCAATTCAACGATTTGGGTTGCTCCAAATCATTCGAATAATATGCCAACTCCAGGCCCTTCCAAAACGAACCAAAAAACATCAACGGATAGTAATCCTCGCACCATGGCAACTGTTCCCATCTTTCCGTGGCAGCATTTTCTCCAACCTCCATCTCAACAAATTTTAGTGATCGAGAGAATGCATTCTGGTTATTATTCATTATACAATGAATTGAAAAAGTCTTGGTGCACTTACATCAGCATAGCAGCGCTGCGACTTTCCGATTCTTTTGTATTTTTTTAACTAATTTGTTAATTTTTTATTTATTATTTTAGGAGCGAGAAGATTTGTTGTAATTGATTTTGGAAAACCAATTGTCCTCACAGATTTTATGATACCTGCTTGTCAAGATTTGATTTCTCTTTCTGTTGACATCTGGTGTGATAGGGAAGAAATTGATGGTCAAAGAGTAGTCGTTTCCACTGATATTTGCTATCGCCCGTTAGTTATGAACGACATTTTACCTCCACCAGTTTGCCGATTTTTGAAGGTGATTTTTTTTAATGATCAAAATTTATCATTTGATTTCTGTACTATTTGAGAGTTTTCTTTAAGTGTTATTAATTTCTGTATTGATTAATAATGACCTTTTTAAAAAAAATTTAGATAACTGCAATTGGGAGATATGGAATGGGCACTACAAAATGCCGAATTCCAATGGGTGTTTTTTATGGCTACACAACTATTCCGCCTTGGATAGAGCAAATTGACGACGAAAAGGCTGATTCACCTGTTGAAATGGCGTCTAAATTACAAGTTCACCTAAGTGTATTAAGTGTACTCCTTGAAGATATTCATTGTAGATACAGTTTAATGTGTGATAAGTTACAAAGCTTACTCGCCCCTTTTTCTGTCTCGGACTGTTCTCATTTTGGAATTGGACAAACATTTGGTCGTTGGGAACAAAGTGGGGGTAAAACCAGCGACGAAGAGACTAAAATTATTACAACTTATCGAAATTGCATTCAACTTCAGCAGCAATTAAATTTAGTCGCAGCTACTATGGATCGCTTGGTCAGGATCATACCTGGTAATAAAACTGTACTTAAAAAGTCAACGACGAACGATTTAAGTGCTGTATATACAGATAAACTACGAGCTTTGGGCGAAAGTTTATTAGTAACTCTTCTTAGTATGACTTGTAAATATAACGGGATTGCTAAAACTGTTAGTCAGTCTTCTTCACCGGGTCCTAGTTGCTCAACGCAGTCAAACGCGTTATCTTCGTTGTCATTTCTTCAATCAGAATTGAATCAACCTATGTGTGAACTGTTGTTTCGTTATTTAGCTGTAAGTGGGTATAGTCGGTTTCAAACAATGGCTAACGCGTTATTAGTAAGAACTTGTGGCTTGCAACCTTGGTGGGGATCGTTTGTTGCAAAGATGTTAGTGGAATTGTATCACTCTAATCAAACTGTGATATTTCCTCAAGATAGGTACGTTATTTAAATTTTTCTTAATAATTGAAGCTGGGATGAATATTTTTAAATTTGTTTTTAGAGTGTTTTTGCTTCTTGTGAGTTGTCACGATAAACCAATTCTTCATAACACACTGCCAAGTATATTACATTTGCTCGAAAAATTGTTGGCTCCTTTAGCTTTTTCGGATAGTTTTATTCAAAGCTCAGTTGATTTGACTTTAGTTGGATGGGTATTATTGTTTGTCTCTTTTTATCTCGATGTTACCGATGGAAATCGACATAAATTAATTGGTGAGGATGGAGATGAAGCGAAACCTTCAATACCTAAAGATAGAGCAGGTTTTTTATAATTTTAATCGAAATAATTATTTAAAATACATTTGATAAAATTTTAAAGCTTGTAATGCATTTTAGGTTTTACAAGTCGATGGGATTTTATTCAAGAGGAATGGGCTATGTTGCGAAATCAATCGTCTAGTAATAAATTGTCTTCGGGTAGATTATGTCGTAGAAAGCTACACAAAAGAATTATGTATCATAAACAATTGGTAAGATAGTTTTATTTAACTTCTTTCAATCTCTGGTGTAATTCAAATTGTTTTTAGTTGGATGATTTAGAACAAGCTAAAAAAATATCTACTCCAGGGAGTTTTTCCCATGTTCATGCTGCTTTTAAGCGACAAGAACAACTTGAAAAGAAGATTCTTAGTAAACGCACGGCAAAGGTACATAATTATCATTGGTAAAATAATCTATTAATTAACATTATTAATTTCATTTTTGCTTTCGTAGCATTTTAAAGATATAGTACAATTGAGGAGAGCTGAACAAGCACACCACTCCATGCTTGGTGAACCTTCGTCTGCGTCGCATGATCAATTACAAGCTCAGAGGGACAATTTCAGAGACGGTGCGTTTTCTAACGACACTGTTTTTAATTTTCCTAGAAGTCAAAATCTACAAGTTGCTCGGGGAATTGTTACCTTATTGTTATCGATGGATTATACTTGCAATGTCGACACATTTCTGTTAGCTTGCAAGGTATTGGCAAAAATTGTTATAATGGCGAGGCCCGCAATTGGCTTGGGTGACATTGTAACTCAGTCTCAGCTGCATACGTTGATGAAGAGATGCATAGGAAGTGAAGGAGCTTCATCTTCTAGTTCGTGGGGAGATCCGTGGGCAAGACACGCCATTACTTGCTTACTTCAGGATATTTTAGAAGGTTAATTTTATAATTCGTATAATTGTAGATTTAATTTAACATTTCATTGAAATGTTTTAGGTGAAAAACTTCATCCTGTTATCTGCAACAATAGAAGTCAAGAATGTCCATCTACCAGCGAAACTACTCCAGAATCATTTACCAATTTTGCTCCTTCGGAAGAGCTACCTAGTCAAACTGGAAGATCAAGTTCATTTCCTCCGAGCTCTACAGGTAAGAGTTTTTGAATTAAATAATAATGTTTTATTATTTCTAAAGTGTAATTGAATGTAATTTACGTTTTTTCCCCTTTTAGATGACTCAAAAAATTCTTCCTCAAATAATTCTTCTAAATTATATGGACTAATGAAATTATTAGAAGTAGAATCAGACGATACAAGTAGCGATGACATTAGTGCGGATACAACAGAATCGACGCCTATTACCAAGTTGCCATACTTTTCTCTTAAAAAGGATAATAAGTAATTTGAAATATTTTTGAATTGGAATAAAAGAATTTAAATTATTTGTAATTGTTTTAGATCATGGTTTATGAAAAATCCATATACACCTCCCAAGACTACTGCAGTTGCTGAAGACGTTCCTTCAGCTAATTGGAGTTCTGATTTGCTTTGTGCACCCACAGTTTCCGTTGCTGTTGACGCTAGAATGGAAATGGGTGTTGAAAGTCGAGCTGAATTACGTTTAAAAACGATGGCCTCATCTGAAGCTGAGGTTTTTGTTAATGCATTTTTCTTGCCAATTTTTCCTTCTTCCGAAGTTAATTTGGAGAAGGAACAAGCTTCTAATATCGTTCCGGAATCAATGCATATGCCATCTTTTGTCCCTTTGAATTTACCAACCAATCCGATGACTTCAGTTGACATGCTAGCGAATTGTTTTAATGAGTTATTTCAACAAGCCAGAATTCCTAACGTTAATTTAGAACATTTATTGCAACTGTGGGTTTCTTTAAATGACTCGGCGACTGATCCCAGCATTAAGATCGTTCTTCCACTTTCTTCTGCTGCTATTTCTGGAATTCTTGCTGCTTTGGCTTGGTAAGGATTATTAATCTATTAAATCGAGTCACCATTTCTTTCAAATTTTATTTTACAAATATATAGGCATCCAGTACTGTCTATAAGAACTTGGTATTTGGCATTTAAAGTGCTTAATATGGCTTATATTTCAAGAGAACATACACAATCGGATTTTTTTATGTCGTCTGAACCCACCGAAAAAGACAACCACGTATATGCAATTGCTGAAGATAATAATTTGCTGCCTGTTTTGATGAAATTTTTGTCGGGGCAAGGGCTTGAAAATAATTCTTCTATTTCTTCAACTTTTTATGTAATTATTGAGAACTTTATACTAAGACTATTTAATTTAAATATGTTATAATTAAATAACTTTTAATTTGATGAGATAGGTTGGTCCAACGGTAGCAGGTGCGATGCACAGTTTTATTTGGCGATTAATCGTCTCAAGTGACTCTTCAAATTCATTCAGTTCAAAACCAATGCGTGTAAAAGAACAGTTGTTGCGGATTGTATATCTTTTAGTAGCTGATAAGTAAGAAAAAATTGATAAACTAAAATATTGAATTTATTTAAGCATTTGTAGTACATGTTTTAATTTTTTACCTGGGTTTTTTTAGGGGTGCAATTCGTTGTGGATTAGGACCTCTCGATGCTCAACATCAGTTCATTCATCTACTTCACTATTTTCACTTTGTCGAAGACGATTCAAATCTTCAAACTAGCATAATTGAAGCCGTTGCATCTCTTGTTCACAGTTTCCTGTTAACTGGAGGCATTGTAGGCGGGCACGGTGTCGTATGTCATAGCTCTACGGAATCAGAAGTCAGCGACGCGGCATGTTTTAGCAATATTCTATCAGTAATGCCTCGAAATGCTGATACGGTGACAAATGGATCTTCTGCAAATCTTTCAAACTATGGATGCACTCGAAGCAATTTAATTCATTCTTTGTTGTCCTTGTGTATTAATTTGGCACAATCTCCTATTGGACCTATTATTTCGCAATCTCAACCGTCAAATTCGAAAGATAAAAGTAATTCGACGGACCCAACAAAATTAAGTCGTTGGAATATGAGTTCGGCCACGCGATCGTTTGATTGGTCAAATAGTGCTCATACCGACGAACATAAATTTTCAAAAAATTCAAGTGGGGGCCAACAACTTTGTAGTCATTCTCACGCATTATCTTCTTCGCCTAAACAGAAACACATTGCCGACGAAGGTATTTTTATAAAATTATTTAAATTGTCAAAATTAATAACGTAATCTGTTTTTAGTGCTTCAACATCAACCAACAATGATGTGGCTTCTTTCGTCATTGGCTTCATGTTCGGGTAGCTCGATGGCAATGTTTTTAGGTCCGGTGGTTGTCGGAGCTTCTTTGTGTGGAAGTGAAGGAAACGATCGGTTTTTCTTTGGCGATCCAGTTTCTGTGGGCGACACTATTTTTCAATTGTTATGTACGCTTAATTCTAAAGCTGCGTGCATTAAAGCAGTTCTTCGCCCTGTTTATACTTTTCTTACCTCAGGTAAAAGTTTATTTTTTATGTCAGAATTGTCGTGTTGACTAATGTTTATTGTAGAAGGGAAAACCAAATTACCTCCTTCCATGTCAGAACCTTTAGTCTGGCTAGTTATGAGAATTTTGGATTGCGAGACTGCTATTGAAGAATTTCTAAATATGGGTAAAATAAAATTTAAAAATTTTAATTTTTGGGTAAATTTATGTTGACCATTTATTTAGGTGGAGTGCAGACTATTTGCGAAAACTTGGTAACGAGTCATCGTCAGCAAATAAATAACCATCCAAGTATGTTATCTGCTATTATGCAAAAAATGAATCGTTTGATGTCTCCTAATTTAACGAGGGGACTAACATCTGACGCTGATAATTTCAATGGGCTAATTAATTTTGCGCCAACTGGTATTACCTTTTATAATTATGGCATAAATCAACATTTTTTAATCTTAATTTAATTTTTTAGGAGTTATAACTCTAAAGGATCCGACTATTCAACCTGCGGACATCCTTCTTCAGCCAACGGCTCCCCATCGTCGTGCACGCACTCCTGCTTGGTCTTATCACTTCTACCCTGACGAATCGTGGGTAGAGTTAACCATTACTCTTCCGTGTGCTGTACTATTGAAAGAAGTTCGAATTCAACCTCATTTAACTTCTCTTGCCTGTAAATTTTTCTTTTATATAAAAACATATAAACATATTCATTTTATTTATTTTTTAAGCGTGCCCTTCTGCTGTTTCTTTGGAAATCTCAAGCGACGGGATAACAAGACACAATCCTCTTTGTCCTCCAAGACCAGCGAGCGGACTAACCTTTATTCTTTTACAATTAGTTCAACCAGAAATTGCAACTTCAATAGTGATAAGATTGTACAGGCCACGAGATTCGGCAAATATTGGTCTGTCACAAATTTTGATACTGGGAACTTCTACGTTTGGAGATATAGACGCTGGAAGCAGAACTTTAGATGGAAATGTAAATTTAACGGTACCGACAGAAGAATGTGTGGCAAAATCTAGTGTTGGATGGTTGAGACTTTTACATCATTGTCTGGTCCAGTTATACAGCCCCGAAATTATTAAAGCGACATGTACTGTGGCAGCTTCAGTTGATGGTGTTTTGCAAATGTGTTGTTCTTTACTACTAACACCGACTCCTGAGTTATACACACCTCACGTTGAATTAGTTCTTTTACATTTGGGGCGACTAAATTCTTCGGTTGGTTTACAAATAATTAACACATTACTTCACATATGCAGTTCTCCTTTAAGTCATGGAAATTGTAAGTGCAAATTTTGTCAAGTTTATTCTGAATGTTGATGGTTTGTCATTGCTTAATTTATTTACAATTTTAAAGGGAATCGATCTGCTAATCGGCAAAATGGTAAATGGGCCGCCTTGGATTCTGTTATGGATATCGTATATTTGCTGTGCACCTCAATAGATTCGGGAACTTCAAAAAGGTATCTTTCATTTAACAATTTTATATTAATATAATTATTTACTTAATTTTATTTACTTAAGAATTGAGGCTTTATTGAATTGGCTACATATCACAGCGAGTAAAATTATCGAAAACCGTAGAAAAGGACAGTCAGACGGGCATATAATTGGCATAGAAGAACCTCACGGTGTTCCAATCCAAGCTTTTGTTCATTGTATTGCGAGTGTGTTATGGTCCCTTAATGAGACCGAATTTAGTGCCGAGCTTTATAAAATGTTTGATGCCGAGATTTTGAAGTAAGTTTTTGTTTTAATAATTATTTAAAATCAAAATTTAATCATTTATAACATTTATTAGATTGCTTGTGTCGTGGTCTTCTCACATTCCAATTAATTCTAACTCTAAAATTGCTATTAATTCAATTTTAACGTCAATATGCTACATTCGACCCGATTTTTTTGATGATTTAATCGAAAAAATTTTATTTCCTTCGGAGTCAAAGCTGTCATCCGGTTCTTCCAGTGACCAAACTGACAGTGAAGCTGTTAATGATGATTCTACAAATTCTAATCAGTTTAATTTTACGCCAAAGAAGAAAGTGTTAAACATTGATTTAGAATGTTTGGATCCAAATACACTTACAATTTTATCTGCTGCAAGTCAGTCGTTTCCAGTTATCAAACAATTGATTGAATCTGGAATTCCGGCATTTTTGGCGCGATCAATTTTAGGTAATTTTTAGTTGTTTATTTATTTATTTCATGGATAATATTATTTTGTATTCAACTTTTTAAAGAATTTTGTTGGAATGAAGGATCAAATCTTAACACCAATTCCAGCTATGATTATCGGAATACTGAGTCAGATAAAGTTTATAAAATTCAGACTTCAAGTAAATAAATGTTACTTTTCTATTAATAATGGAAAATTTATAATTTTTTGAATTTCTTGTTACCGGTAGATATAACTGTAATTTCGGTGGACATGGTAACTACCATCTTAAACTTTTTTTCTGAATTGTGCCTTGAAGGAACTATGAGAGACTGGTTAGGAGAATTAGAAGGAAGCGTATTTTGGCTACCGTTGCTCCATTTATTGTGCCGACCTATTTGTCACGGATCATTGGCAATGTCAATGGGCTCTTACATTAATTTTTCGCGCTTAACTTCTCAACAGACTTCAACTCTTGAAGTTGCAACAATCCGCTTTTTAACTAGATGTTGTTGGTGTCATCCAAATAATCAAAAGCTTTTAGCTCAAGTTTTGTGCGGAGTTATTAATAAACAACCTTCTTTCCATCGTGGTATACTTATAAAAATTTATACTTGTATTTTTTTACATAATTTGAAAATGAATAATTTCAGATGGTTACGGAATGATGAGATCTATGTCCGGATTTGCGAGAAGACTATTTCTGCAACTATTATTAGAAAACGAGAAAATTTTAGTCTTTGTTAAATCTCGCTTTGGCTTATCCAACAGTTCGTCAAATTCTTCTAGACAACATGCTTTTCATCCACGTTTTGGATGTGGTCATCGATATAGATTGGTTTATGCAAGCAGTCAAACAACATGTTCCGATCTTTTGCAGAGTGTTACAGGTTAAAATTGTTGTTAATTATTTATTTTAAAATTTATTTAATGCTGACGTTGATTTTTATATTATTTTTAGGTGATTCAAACACATTTCCCTTAACAACTGTACCAGAATATAGCGACATAAATTCTGGCGAACATACTCCAATGAACTTCGATTTTGTGGACTATTTATCAATGGCTGCTGGTGAGGCAATTTATTTCTTTAGTATTACAAATACATGAATGGTTTGCTTTTTATCTTAAAGGAGTATTGGCCAAAGATAAACGATCAAAAGACGCAAAAACAACTAGTGGAAAAACTATTAACTCGGCATCATCTTCTGCAAATCATAACAAATCTACTCCTGCTGCTTCCACTTCAGGATTTAATTCTTTGGCTTTATCTTCTTTAGAGTTTGTTCATGATCTTCTTCCAGATCAGCCTCTTCCTGGAAAATTAACTTTGGCTCAGTTGTTGAGTTATTTAGAAGAAAAAAGTATCCCACTAAATTGTCCGTATTTAATTTTAAATGTGCAGCTTAGTCGAAGGGTGAAAGGTGAAAATTCAAGTTAGTTCATTAAATTTAATTACCGGTATATAATATATGATAATTTATTTAATTCAATGATTAGGTTGTGAAACTAAAGCATTTGATGAGTTAAGTTGTCGTCCATTTTCAAGCACTCTGAATGTGTTTGCTTCAATTGGGGGATTAGCTCTATTGGCACAGTATTTGCCGATTTTGTATCCTGACATCAGTCGACCTACGGCTGCCGCACCACCTATACCAAATAAAGCATCAACAGCTGGGGGATATGAAAAAAATATGAACGACTTGGGACCATCTATAATGGATGGTGACTGGGTAAAAGTAGAAGCTCCAGATGATATTTTTGAAGTAAATTTTTGGTTCTTTTTAATAAAAAAAAATGCATTTAATAAAATTCTATATTTATTTCAGGATCTTGCTGATCTTCTTCCTCCGAAACCTCCCATTGCTAGAGCTAGTCAGTTACCAGCCTCTGTACCACCTCATTCATTAGCCGCCTTTAGTTTGTTTTTACGACTTCCGAATTATGCAGAAACCCTTCTAAAAGAGCGGCAAAAAGCTCAGTTTCTTTTACGTTTAGCTCTTGGAGTAACTGATGACGGGGAAGGAGGTATTTTTAGTAATTTTAAATTGTTTGCTAAAATAATACAATTAACGAGTTTATTTAGCTGATATATTTTCGTCATCTTTGGCTGGAACTTTACCGACGTTACCATTTCAAGTGCTTCAACAGCTTTTTGATTCTTTGCTATTGACCACAGATGACGGAATTTTAATAAGAAAAATGGCAATTGACGTTGGAGCTATTCATCTTCTTTTGGGCTGCCTTTCAGTGCTTAGTCATCAAAATATTGAAATTCCGTTACCAAGAATTCAGCAAGAAGTATAATAAATTCTTTTTTCACAATACTGTATTATCTTTAAATGGGAGAATCCTAATTAATATGCAATGTTAATGAAGATTTTAGCCGCTTCTCGCTTGGGAACCCCTATTCAAGAAAATCAACCTAAAAGCGATGATAAAAGCCACTTATATTGGGCTAAAGGTACTGGTTTTGGAACTGGATCAACAGCTCAGAGTTGGGATGTGGAACAAGCAATATTAAGGCAAAAAAGTGAAGAAGAACATGTTACTTGCCTACTTCGAGTAAATTTATCATTTTTTATATGTTTTTGAATGTATCAAATAAATAATATTTTTGATTTATAGGTTTTAGCTAGCTATATTAATCCGGGTGGTATTGTTCCATACCACTTACTAAATCGAACTGATGAACCCGTTTTACTCAATGATGACGACTATGATGACTATTATGATGATGAAGCAAAGGTTGACAATGAAACACCACAACCATTATTGCCTTCAATGTTTACAGATCTTTTATCCCAATCATGCGTATTTGCTACAATATCTTCATATTTGAGAAATGATTCTGGTAAGTTTTAAAATGTTATCGACGAATTACAGTTTTTATAATTGTTTTTTTTACTTAGTTTTGGATATGGCTCGTCACGTACCTTTATATCGAGCTCTTCTACAATTAATCAGAGCTATGGCTGTGTCTAATCAATTTGTCGGTTTACTAATACCTCCGATAGAAAGACAGAATGGTGAAAATGAAATATCGGGATTGTCCATTTGTTGTTTACTGACGAAAATGAAAGCTTGTGTTGATACCTACGCCAGCCGATTAAAGTAAGACGGATTAATTTTTATTTTATTTTTAATGGTAGTTATATAAGACTTGGTGTTTTTAGGTCTAATAAAGGGAAAAGTACAACTACGATAGATTCAAGTATTAAAAGTGGGACTGCAAAAAGTTCTTCAAAAACGAAAGAAGAAGAAGGAGAAAGTGAAGGTTTAGCTTTATTAATCCCCGACATTCAAGAAACTGCAGAAATTGTAGAGACTGCCACAGCTTGCCTTTTAGCCGACAGCGCTGATATAATACACGAAGGATCTGCAACTGAAAAGCATTCAGTCGATTGTCCTTCAATTGAAAGGAGATTTCAGAGAACGCTCGAAGATAGATATATTGACGTTATGAGACAAATGCAATTTGGTTAGTATTATTTAATTATAACTATAGTATATCAAAGGCAATATTCTTAAGCAAGTTTTATAATTTTGCAGATACGTTTGAAATGATTGTAGAAGACGATTATAGTATTCGGTTTACAGTTCCTCATCACTTTGAGTCAAATTTAAGGGCTGCTGGCGATTTATGCCATCCGTCACGGTCTAGGAGATTAGCACAAGAAGCGGTTACGCTCTCTACTAGTTTACCTTTATCTTATAGTAGCAGTGTATTTGTAAGATGCGATCAAGACAGACTTGACATTATGAAGGCGCGTAATCAAAAAAAATTTTTTTTTCTTTAAACATTGTTTTTATTTGTTAACTTTTAATATTATTAATAGGTATTAATCACGGCGCCGGTAGATACCCCTTATGCTAACGGATGCTTTGAATTTGATGTCTATTTTCCTCCCGATTATCCTAATTCTCCGATGATGATAAATTTAGAAACGACGGGACATCACACTGTTCGCTTTAATCCAAATCTATACAATGATGGAAAAGTGAGTGTCGATTTTTTTTTTATCGTTCAACTAATATTATACATAAATAATATCGTGTTTATAGGTTTGTTTAAGCATCTTAAATACATGGCATGGCAGACCCGAGGAGAAGTGGAACCCACAAACGTCGAGTTTTCTTCAAGTATACATAAACTTTCAATCAATTTCCACGCATATATTGTATAAATTAATCGTGAATTGTACCTCGAAGGTTTTAGTTTCAATCCAGTCTTTGATACTGGTACCTGAGCCATATTTTAACGAACCGGGTTATGAGAGATCTAGAGGAACACCTTCGGGAAAACAAAGTTCTAGGGAATACGATTCCAATATTCGACAAGCCACTGTCAAGTGGGCAATGTTGGAACAGCTGAGAAGTACTTGTTCGTGTTTTAAAGAGGTACATGAACCACGAGGGTTCCAGAAAATAAAGACAGTCTTTATTTGACACGAGACATTGGCCCGGTACCACTACCAATCCCTACTCAATTACTTAAGACAAAAAGTACCGCTTCATCAATGAAGTTGACTGGGCGCGTGTTGATATCGTGCATGTTGTGCCAAATAAAAGCGGTTTTTACTTTCTGGATATACCCTCGTAATACTACTGTATTTTAATAATAGATGACTAATGTTTTGTTTTTTTTTAATGTTAGGCAATTCATCGTCATTTTTGGTTGAAAAGAGTTGAAGTGACTAGGCAGTGCCAAGAATGGATTAACGAGATGGAGGAACAAGCTAGCGATAGAAGAACTGGCAGGACAATTGCGCTCAACTGTCAGGCCCTTAAAGTATAGCGCTCGTTATTTAGCGATTTTAAGTTGAGATGTTAAAGCATTTTCTATTATTATTGAATCGCAGAGACATTTTGCTCAGCTAAAAGAAGAATTTTCTAAAATGAAACATCCAAGTGGATTAGAAGACCTTGCCAATTTACCTGATTTATCCTCACCAACAACGACTGTAGTTAAAGTGGAAGATTCGGACGCGAGTGGAACGAGTAGTAGAACGTCCAGCAGTACAAGTAGTAGCAGCAGCAGCACGGCCAGTTGTAGTAGTCAAAATGGAACCTTTCTGAACGAGGGAACCGAAACGAGTTCAATCGTAAATCCAATAAATGATATTCAAGAACTTGTTAATATAAATTCCAGCGAAGAGATGCCAGCTACAGCCTCCGCGTCTAATGAAACTAGCTCATCTCTGACAGAGTCTCAAGTTGAATATTCAACAATATGCGGATCTATTTAGAAGAAGAAAAATGTTACGAATGCATCAGGTAATGTCATTAATTTCTGTCTTATTTTTTTTTTTTTTTTTTAATTTGTCTTAAAAATTATAATTGTGTCGGTGTGCAAAGTTTTTCTGTTATACCAAGAGAGAAAAATGCCTATTGTGCACTATGAAGATATAATGTATATTGATCTCGTTCATCCGAAATGAAAGCGATGAATATAAACGAGGCGATTAAAGAAATAATTCTGTGATTTACGAAAGCAGCGAATTGTAAAGCTATTGGCATTATAGTGTAAATGATTATTAAATTTGCAAAAGAAAGTGTTCTAAATTTACAAATAGAAAGTGTTTTAAAATGATCAAAAAATATTTTTTTTATTACTTTTTATCATTCAGCTAATTTTATAATCAATTTTAAACTAAAGAGTATAAGATATAGGGTAACAGGATTTTAAAGATGTGCAGAACATTCCTCTAACAGGCGCGTTTTTAATCAATTGAACATAAGTGAGAGATGACGTAATATTTAAAAGATTAATATAGAACAAAGCGTATTCTTTGCCTTCCACAAATTTGTTGCCACACACGCACTGTTTACCGTTGACGAGGTTTTGCATCAAAGCTGTTGGAAGCATTCCTTCTTCAAGGTGAAATTTTAACCTGTAAAATTTAAAAACGTAATTATTATTGAAACGTAAAAACGATACCTTTGGTATTGGTAATTGTTCAGTTATGAGAGACTCATTTTGAATATGATGCTTTTACAAACGAGCCCCTCTCGCAATGGTAATACTTTTATCTAAACTTACTTGGCGTTTAAAATTGCACGACTCGCTAATTCGAGCAGTGATTGAATTTTTCCATTTTCGGAAAGCCGGTCGTTTCGATCTGGAATCTCCTGTTCTTTAAATGGATTCCCGGAAGTGTCTAACATGAATAAGCGTAACGTTCCGATGCTGCTAGGCAAATACGTCAAACAGTTATTAGCCACATGAAACTCTTGTAATTTGGGATAACTGGTCAATCGATCGGGGAAATGCGTTAGCTTATTGTTATTTAGATTGAGTCGATCTAAATTTCGGAACTGAAAAATTCCCATCGGAACCTCGTTCCATCGATTACCGTTTAAATTTAGTTCCGTAAGCGATTCGGCGAAATAATAAATCTTGTCGGCGGCAAATAAATTGGGCGGAGGTAAAACGTTGACGCACTGAACCACATTCAACGATTGCAATACTTTACTTTCAACGTCGAGGTAGGACGAGCATCGTAAGTCATTTTTCGTGAAATTTAACACTGCCAGTTTTTCGCATTTCCTCAATTGCCGAGGTGAGGCGAGTCTTAGAACGCAGTTCGAGATGCTTATTCGAACTGCGTTCTCGTACAGTTTCGGTTCGGACAAGATTTTGGTACTATAACCATCGTTATCCACAACCACGATAGAAGTCTTGGGCGGCGTAAACGACTTTTGCGACAGAGTGACTAACGAGGGCAACGACTGGCGCTCCTTTACACCTTTGGCGAAAACCTTAACGATGAGAACGAACTTCTTCAAACAATTAACGTCAGCCTGCAATAAGATTAACGTAATAATTAGATTATACCGCTTCACTAAAACCGCAAAATATAATAAATAAATACGCTGCTTATTAAAACTTCGTATGGCGGTTCCTTAAAAGAAATCGTCGCTTTTCCTTCAGATACAAATTTATCGAAAATAGCGTGGATATTGTCACGCAGAGGGTACTTGAGTCCCGAAGTACATTGAGCTGTCCGGACTATCAAAATATCATTCTTCACCTTTCCTTCAGTCGATCCCAGCAAAATAGATCCCCACGTAATTCGTTTACGATGACACACAGGCGGTGTTGTACGCAAATTGACCACTACTTTACATATTAATTCCATTTTTAATCCTACCTCAAATTTGTCCAAATCTTCCGAAAAACTATAAATCGGATTCGGCGCGCGAGTACAGTAGCCCTAAAAAGTCTGCCGATAAACCAATGTTACAGAATAACCTTAACCTTTTATAGGATTTTTGAAAGGCTTTTCTGTGCTACCGTACTCTTACCAACTAGCAAATAGATGGCGCTGCGATGTTGTTTACCTGCTCGGTTTTTGACAACAACAGAAAAAACCTGATCGTTTTTACCTTCGATAAAAGGAATTTTCTCTTGTGTTTTATTTACCTCATTGCACCTACGTGAAACAGTGCGCGAGTTGTTGCTCGGTTTATCGCTTTCAAAGTGAAAAATGTGACCGGTATTTCTCATTTACATTTATTGGTAAGTCATTGTACATTTTTTTTAAAAAAACATTTTATTCTAAATTTTGTAAACAAATATAATTCTCAAGTGTTATCACAGGCACCGATCTTACATTATTGTCCCAACGTTATCATTTTTTCTCTCGAGCTGCTTGGATTAATACACCTTTTCTAATTATATGATGCTGTATAATGTGATAAAAATGACGGTTAGCATCTCGGAAGCAAATAGCAGCTGTTTATTCGTTTATTCAAACCTACAGTATTTTCTATTTCAAACTTCAAAGAGTGCTGCTGTTCCTTTCAAAAAAAAATGTTCTATAACATTTTATACATCAACAAATCTAGGTAATAATTATAATTATTTACATAAATATAGAAGACATATTAAATAGGTATAGAGTATAAACGCGCTAACGACTTGAAAATAGAAAGTTGAATGATTTTTATAAATAAATTGAAAATAAAAATCCCTCATTGAATTGAATGGCTGATTGATGAAATCGCTTTTCACATGCAAGTGTATGTATATTTTATTATCATCTTGTTTATGGTAAAATAGGTTGCGATAATAGCCGCCGAAGAACGAAATTTTTACGTTCAATCTAATTAATAATAATAACCCAATCGATAAGGACCTTGGTCCTTTTCCCTCGTCGATTGCAGTGGATAAATTATTGACACTGTTGGTCATTCGTACGTTACGTTACCCGTTCAAGGACTATCCGTAGTATCCGACAGTTTAACTTGATTTTCTTGAGATTAAAATCTTATTATTTTGAAGGTGGAAGAAGACAAAGACGGTGTTGAATTTGGCAATTGCGAGCTGTTAACAGACAATGAATAATAATAAGGCTACTGTAATTAAAACAGTATTAATTTACTGCGTGACTTATCATTTCCTCATATCGGAAATTCAAAGCTAGAAAAGAATTCAAAACTAGAAATAGGATAATTATTATTATGCATTTAATTATTATTGTTAAGTGTTAGTTTGCTACCGTAGGGTGTAATTAAAATATGTGATTGGATGTATTAATTAAATCTGCGGTTTTATTGTTTTTTAATCGACTGTTTCGCGGAATCTCGTCGCTCTGTGTTTTCTTTTTTTTTTACAGGCGACTAAATTAACTTAGTGATAAAAGGAAACGTAGGAACAATTTGTTTCGACTGACATTGATAATAAATTTTTTTTTGGCCTAAATTGTTGCGGACTCAATACTGAAGGGTAAATGAATTTCACCGCGACGAAAATAACACACTGAATTTCAAAATAACGGATCGGTTTTAAATTTTTTATGAGAAATAGTTTTTCAAAAATGATTATTAAGTTATTTTTAAAATGCGCCGTATTAATTAATTTTTGGATAATAAATTCCATTAGTTTTAATAAACATGCGATACATGTAACATTTATCGTAGTTTTGTTTATTCTGTTTCATCCAGCTAATTTCCAAACAGCGTACTGCAAATGCTCAAAAACATTTAAAAAAAAAAAATAATACGAAGGAAACAATGTAAAATAATACATTATCGAAGAACTAATGATGGCTATACAGTATAATATACTTGTACAGCCAAAAAGAAACCAATCATAATTATATTAATGTAACTTATCTCAAAAGGTGAACAAACATTGATGAACGTAACCATGCGCGCAGTTCTTTAATTAATTTTACTTAACGTCATCAATGATAATTGTAATTAGCAGAAAATTCGTAACGCGCAAGGAAAAGCGAAGCAAGATGATTGCCCTCGACGGAGACAGGATGTAAGGTGCAAAAAATTTGTCACCAACTGGCAAAAAGATGTGCAAAAAAAAGGCAGACATGTCACCTAATAAAATCTCATTTCGTCGCTAGAAAGTTAAGGAATGTGAGAGAAAACTCCACAAAAAAAACTGTTACAGTACATGTAATTCATTTGTGATGTTAAAATTATAAAGATTGAAATTTGCATAGATTTGTTTGATAATTATTCATACGATTTTTTGCCTTTTTGGGTCTTTGCTTAAAATCATATTAATAAATCAACTTTTACGTCAGTAGATTTCGTGGGGGGGTTTTTTTTCTTTATTTATTTTCTAATTAAACGTCAAAATAATACAATACTCTAGCAAGTTAAACATCGATGGTTTTATATGTAAGTTACATGATTGTATACCAATCACAATAATTATTTTAGCAGTAGCTAGCAGAGAACGGGAAAGATCCCGAACAAAAATTATTATTGTTTATTTTTCCTCAACTTTGTTACATGTATATCAACGTTTAATGGAATACCCTAAGCTCTCGATTATCCGTGGGCGACTTATCAACCGTTTTTTTTTAATGCACTGTTCGAGGAATTTTAACTCAAAATTTAAAATCAAAAACATTTAACAGATTTATTGTGAAAAAAAATTAACATAGTAATATTGTAAGTACATTGTATAGAATTTAGAAAACAAAAGTTTTTTTAATTCATAATTGCATGTGTAAGGGTCTAACCTTACAGTACATGTACGACAGTACGAGTATTTAAAATATAAATTTTGTGTTGATATGTGTCCTTTTTCGGTCATTTTTAGATATGGTATCCGCGATTGCTTCCCGAATAATCGAGAATTTACTAGTTTTTACTGTTATAATTTATATTATAGATTATTATCAGAGTACTTTTTTTTAAAAAAATTTTGCGAATGAAAATCTTTGTAGATTATTATCAGGACTGATCATTATTATCTCGAATTAATTGTGTGGCTATTTTAAAGCTTCATAAAAAAAATATTTTTTAATTAAAAAAAAAGTAATAGAGTTTTCGCTCGCAAAAACCTCCATTAATTTTGAGTACAGTAGTTTTAATTTTGCAGGAATTTTCCCTTGAAGTGTTCACTACAATGAATTTTTATTGTGTACTAGTAGATTATAATTATTATTAGATGTTTACGTTGGTTAAATGCGCTTACTATTTTTCGTAGCTGTATAATGCGCTGGTTTTGAAAGAGTTTTTATAAAGTGAGAATTTGGAAACGTGGTTTTTTTTTTTCGGGATTGCATTATTAGCCTATGTGCGGGAACTGATTCATACTGTAGTTGCTGGATGATTGAGGTTATGAACTCATTTACGCAAGCGATTACCTGCCTATTGGGTACCTGTAGCGTTGAGAACGACGCAATTCACTACTTGATTCTATGATTAGATGCTTCGTAGTGCATTGTACAAATGTAATAAATGAGGAAATGAGGTATGAAAATCGTGACCGGTTTCATTTACAGCAGACAAATTTTTTTTTCTTTTTGTGGAAGTTTTAAAAATCTTCAACGTTGGGTTTCGTTCTTTTCTTTTTACCTCGAAGTCAGTTACGATTGATGTTAATAAAGAATGCAGTTTGGCATTTTCATCCTTTTATCTTTTTCTATCATCGTTTGATTCTTACGCGGGGGTTTGACCTTTTCAGCGTTTTGGTCAGCGCAATTTATCTTTTTTTTTTTCAGACGAAAGTAAATTGTTCACGACTGTGCATATTAATTAAACGAAGGCAAATATATTCACCCGACTATTTTCTTTTTTTTTTAATTAAAAGGAAGCGCATTGCGAGATTCATGCGGTAATTTTGAGTACGGTAGGCAAAAAAAACAATTTGATGGAAAGGAAGTGCTTGCTTATTTTTATTACAGGATAATATTAAAGGACAAAATTCTCGATAGTTTTTAACACTCGCGAATCGTTAACGTTATTGTTCCGAGAAGCTTTTTTTTAAAAGAATTTTTTTTTTATATTCCGTATAATACGAGTATTAAATTTCTTAATTTGACAATAATTCTGGTAATTTTTTCCGGTTCTGAATGCTTCTCGCGGGAATTCTCGTATGTGTAGTATGAAATTCTCACTGCGAAAACTTCCGGCTGAAAGTATTAATATTTTCATAAAATTTAATAGTCTCCAGATTTTTTTTTAATGAAAGTTAAAAATTGATATATATATATATATTTTTTTTTTGGTTATTTTGTTGCTTAATATGGAAATTTCCTTAAACTTTTTGCGTACGTTACAGTATTTTGTTTTACTTTAATGATAACAAGAAATTATTCTCTTAATTTCGTTATACGCCAATTTTATTAAGCTTTAAATAACATTTCTGAATTATTATTGGTTTCGCTTTGCAACATAAAATACGTTCCCCATAAAGCGCACTACAATAATATTTCCCATAGGAAAACGCGTAGCGGTAAATCTCGAATAGAAATTAACGCACTTATCATTTTTCACCCGTACATTTTCTTTTTCATTTTGTAAAAATATGATCCAAGAAAATCACAAAATAACGCATAAAAAAACTTTTAAAAACATGCACTTTTTATGCTTATAAAAATTTTATAAACAGCGATAGAATAGAGAATAATTAACTTGGAAAATAATATGCCGAGCGAAATCTAGTTGTATAGAAACGATGTAATAGAATATTAATATGTACAGCATAATTACTTCGAATAAATAATTGCCGATTGATTTTATTGGCAGTTAACGATTTAACGGTTTTTTATTCTCCCTCAAATAAACAGGTGAAATTTGCATTTAAATCGTTTTTATTTATTTTGAAATTTTGTTTTTGAATTTGAATTTTTTTTTTTTTTTTTTTTGAGAAAAAAAAGTATTTACTTAATCTGTGTTGCGGTGAAATGCTGCGGTGAATTTTGATTATCTATCGTCCGGCTTTTTATTTATTTTTTTTTTTGTTTTTGTGGTATCGTGTATATTTTTGTGTCTCGGTTTGAAAAAGAGTTTTGACCTTTGCCGGTTGACCTGCTTGATACTATCGTGTCGAATGAAGGAATGTATACGCGATTAATGATCATTATCATAACACTTAATTAGTGTTGTCCTGACTATTAAACTGTTACACTGTACAGTGTACGTGTATTTGTTTTATATATTTTTTTTACACATACCGGTACTGTAAAGTGTTATTTAATTTGGGAAATGAATAGTTTTTGTTCCGAAGATGAAAAAGATATGCTCGATTCATCTGTCATCGTCTCCGATTTGCTTCAATGGAAATTCACGAAAACAATCTCTAATACCGTATATTTTTTTTATTATTTTTTTTTTACATTACGTTTTTTTTTAATTCTTTAAAACGTGAATATAATTTAGGGCAAATTTAACAAAATAATACAAACTGGTGATGAATAATTTTTCATCAACGTTATAGTGATTTGCATTGTAATAACGTACACGGATGCTTAGCTAAATGCATACAAAGAAGATGGCTTTTCCAAACGGCGGGATTTTAAGATTATAGTTAATTATTTTTTAATTTAACTATTTCTCACCTCATGCTGTTTAACGCAAATATTATTTTTTTCTTATATTAAAGGGAAAAAAGGTATTGACTTTAATCATGAAACTGAACTTCGTGCGAACTTTAAATTTAGCGAAATGCTCTCGTGTGTTTATTATTTTTTTTTTAAAAGTTTATTATTAGAATCCGTTTTTTAATTGAGTTTTTTTTTCTTACTGGTTTTAAATTGTGTGTCGATCTTTTCCGAGCATCCTAATTATATAGGATTTGGTAATTGGGCTA
This sequence comes from Polydesmus angustus, assembly GCA_034698085.1. Classification (NCBI taxonomy): domain Eukaryota; kingdom Metazoa; phylum Arthropoda; class Diplopoda; order Polydesmida; family Polydesmidae; genus Polydesmus; species Polydesmus angustus. Next base: position 59,320 of record JAQGAY010000025.1, read on the forward strand.
AATCAACTTTCCCATACTTTTTTTTTGTTTTTGGTTCCGTGAATTAACGGATTTTTTTTTTCTCATTCATTTTAATGTAAAACATGAGTGGGTCTCTTCTATTATTGACATCAATTTTATATTTACCATTAATCTAAATTACATACGTTTAATTGGGTATAGCAATTAAGTTTGTTTTTTTAAGAAAACAACAGATTTTTTTTTCCGTATCTTATTTGAAGAAAAATAAAATAAATAGGTTTTTCAGTTGATTTTTTTTTAAATTTTATTAATACGAACACACCTATTATAATCGAGTTTTTCTTTTCTAAGAAAAAAAAAATGATTTTAGTTTCTGTAAGTATGCATTTTTATGCCTAGATTTGTCATGGATTTTTTGTTGTTGTAAATTAATAAGTATTTTTGACCTCTTAAATTTTTAAATTCATCCAGTAAATTTAATTAATACTGTGTTTAGCTTCTTTTTGTGAGTGTTTGTAATTAATTTTTACTCAAATCAAAACTTAAATAAATAAATTTTAGTATTTTTTTATACTATAATTTTAATTCTAAATTATACTTTTTTTTAAAAAAAAAATTACAGATATAAATGACGCAGTTATTAAAATATTTCAGTTGAAATTCACCAAACATTTTTCCAAAAGAAAGTTTTTTTTTTTGAAGAACTTTTTTTTTTTTTTTAAAAAGGAAACATTATACGGTTATATCAACTATTATAGAGGCTCTTTCTCCTTTGAAATATTTATGTAGATTCACGGACGAAGGAATGTTAAAAATGAGATTTGTGTCTATTTAATATTCAATTCACGTTTTGATACGGGGTGTTTCTCTCTCATTCGTGTTCATTGATTTGTCTGAGGGTTATTGACCTTGCCGCTTCTCTCGACACTTGCTTTCAAGTGCATTCAAGTTGGAAACTACTGGAAAGGTGTTATTGTCACCGACGTCGGCCTAAACGTTATTTACGTAGATAAGAAGATAGAAAAAAAAAAAAAAAAAAGCACGAATATTTAGTTCTGCGTCAATTTAATTCACACCTTGATTCGGTCTGGCTTTGGAAAACACGCCCACTCCACAACAACATACCGTAGATTGCGGTACCCCACCGGTCTATGCACCGGTCCCCTCCTTTGAGTGTCGAGCGCGGATCAACACCACTCGGCGTCCGTCCCGTCAATAATTGTTTAAGCGTCAACGGTGGTGGAATTTCCGGGATGCTTTTACTGTGCTGCACTAGTCAATGTTTTTAATTGTCGCTGTCGATGCGCTGTGATAATATTTTGGGAATGAGACATAAGCGTATGCGTTTTTACGATGCTATAATGCTCCAAAAATGTGATTAATAATGTTTAATTTTTAATTTTTTCAGGTGAGGAATTACTTTTACTCACCGGTAGAAATAATATGTGAAAAGTTAAAAATATTTTGTCGCGAATATGGACAATTAAATTGTGGAAGATTAATTTATTATTATTATTTTTTGTTTGGAGAAAAAACAAATTCCAAGTGCCATGTCGGACACTGAACTGAGCGGTTGTGACTACGAGAGTGATTCTGGTGAGTTGTTTTATTGTTTTTTAATTGGATGAAAATTTATCTTTTATTTTTTTTTACGATTTTATCTTAACGATCGTTTTGTTTTGCGGTTTTAAGTATTTGAGGGAAGAAAAAATTTTTTTTGAAGGTTTAAAAACATTTAAAAGCTTTTTTAATTGAGCTTTGATTTACCGTTCTGAAGAAGAAAAAAAAAAATGGAATTAAATGTGTAGAAATTTTAGACAGTTAATACGGATTTAAACGTTACTTTTTTTATTACCGGTATTAGGAAATAATTAGAAAAATTTATCGTTTTAGCGATAATGTTGGTTTTATTACTGTCTAAACAATAAAAATTTAAGATTTTTTTTTTTTTGAGATAAAATTTAAGAGTTTTTCAATTTTTTCGTAAAAAAAAAATGTTTACTTAAGCGAATTTCAATAGTTTTATCAAGATGGTTTTATTACACATTTTTTGCGGCAATTTTAAAATTTTTAATTTGTTTTTATGTAAGAAATTTTTAAAATACGGTATGTTCGTTAGAATTTCAAACTTTTTCACTTATTTCACATACAGTATTAAATTACGATCAGTATAGTCTACAGTGTGCATACTATTGCTTTATAAAAAAAAATTCTCCAATGCCTTAACTTTTTCTTTTTTAAAAAAACAAAATTACTGTGGTGTTGTGGATTACGGTAAATTAGAAAATTGATGAAGCAAAGCTTACGTATCGCTATTTTTGGTAGATCAATGAAAAAAATAGCTTTTATTTATTGCCGCATTCCGCGTATTATTTGCAACAGTTATAAACTATAATAGTTTTTACTTTATTTTAAGAAGAAAAATTTTTTTTTTTGCCAAACTCTTTGCTTCAAAGCTTTTAAGTTATTTTAAATTTTAATTATTTGTACGTGACGAAGTGGGGTGAGATTATTCATTTACATTGCGTAACTTTTACGTAAGAGTTAGCTTACAACTAGTAAAAGCGTAAAATAGAACTAATAAAGAACAAAAAAAATAAAATGGGATAACTAAAAGCTTTTTTTTTTTGTTTCTAATAATTTATTTATTTATTTTTTATTAATTTTTTTAAGCGGCTAGTGGCTTTTAAATTTAGAAAAAAAGTTAAATTTTTGATAAAATATGTTTTAGCTAGAAACGCAATATCGGGTGGCGCAAAAAAAGTAGCACACCTTCGGGAAATTTGGAATAAAAATTTAATTTTTAACTTTTTATTCTGAAAAAACTACTAAATTGTAAATTAATGTTAGGCAACAATTTAGTAGTTTTTTCAGAATAAAAAGTTTAAAAATTAAATTTTTATTCCAAATTTCCCGAAGGTGTGCCACTTTTTTTGCGCCACTCGATATAGGCGATTTTCTCAGCATTTTTTTTTTAAAATAGTTTTTAGTTTTTAAAAGTATAGTAACCTGCGCTGTAAATTGTGATTCCTGTATATTGTTCAAAAACAATGGTATTGGAAAATCATGACCATTTTAAAGATCGCGTCTTGTGATTCTACAAGATCGACGTTTTTCATCGCTCTATTTCAGTTTGTTGTGGCTATTGAAATATTTTCATACGCACAATTACAGTTATTTATGTATATTGCATAGGCAGATTTTTTTTTATTTACAGTATATATATTTAAAAAAATATATAAGTTATATTGTTAATGAAATTTGACACAGGTGATGTGTTGCGCGTTCTCTTTTCACTGTCACCGTGACAGATCACAATTTGGTACGCGAAACACCGTCGATGTAGATAACTTACGGTAAAATTTCTTAAGCAATAGAAACTGATTGACGAAACAGCGAAACAAAAATCTCGCTCGTTAACTATATGAACTAGGTTTACTTACTATACAGTAGATCTAAAACTTTGAAAGCGCAACATTAGCTTTTTTAATTTTTTTTTATTTTTCTATAGCTATTTTGTATGCTAGAGCGATGAAGGGTCAAAAGGGTGCGAAAAAAAATTTTAAAAAGCGAGAAGTATTTATTAAAAATGTCCTAATTGCGAGTTTATTTATTATCTTTATCCTTTTCCTAATAAAGAGAGGGGGGTTTTTTTAATGGTCGAAAAGTTTACCCTAACTATTGTTATTTTAAAAAGAAAAAAAGCGCTAAAAATTAGAGTAGTCGTCGACGCCCATTTTAAAATACGGTATGTACTAAAATGCATAATTTGGCGAAAAAATGTAACCCTTCTTTAATTTTTCTTTTCTTTTTTTTTTTTTTTAACTCTTCATTGTTGTTGTGGGTGAGCTGAGTTTAGTGTACACGGTCACTACGTCATGTTGCTCATGAAATAATTTGCACGACTTGTCTTTCCACATTTTCATTTTAAGAAGCTCTAACATGCCTTATTTACCAAAATGCATTCTTTTTTCTTCCTGCTGCGCGAATTACTATACAATTTATATTTTTATATATATTTTTTTTATTTTTGCAGATCTGATGGATGATCTTCAGAGCAGACGTCAACTTCTCAGCCAAATTACCGAGGTGGGTTATTTATAATTTACAACGTTTTATTAAGAAAGTTCAAACTTTTTTTTAAGTTTAAAAAATAGAATTGGGTTCAAAATGATGGGCAATAGCCTAATTTATTGTAGGTCGTAATAGCTAAATTTTAATTAAATAATTTTTGAAACTCTTGGTTTGTACTTTTTTTTAAAAAAGTAGTATAATATTGTGTAATAAATACGAACACTTATGAAGGTATTATAACACATGTGGGTTCGTTTCCATACACTTTTTTTCGAAGTTACATGTATTTAGTTGCTTGGTTTAATAGCAGTTTTCAGTTTTTGAAAAGCGTTTCTAATAGAAAAAGTGTGGAATAAAATTAAATTGAGGAGGGAAAATTGTATAATTTGAATGAAAGTTTGTTTGAAAAGAGAATTTCTTTTTTTTCTTTTAAGTAGTAAATAGAAATCGTTTCATTAATTATATTATTATTATGCGAACGTGAATGAACCGAGTAGGTTTTGACCCAACTGAAATGTATGCATTATTTTTTGGATGTTAGTTCTACTCGAGAGACATCAATATTCTCGTCATTTAAACCGTGTAATGATAATTCCCAGGCTCCAAAAAAAAATGTTTAGCTAATTTTTCGACCGTGACGATTGAAAACGGTGCTAACTGATTGATTTACTGTATTTTTGGGGAAAAACTCGTTGTTTGTAAACATAGGAGTTGAGAAATAATAATTGAGAATGAGGAAATGCGATTTGATACAACTTTCTCTTTGATAATTTTGTTGTTTTTTTTTATTTTAGAATCGTATAAATTATGTAAGTACATTACATTCATGACCTTGCATTCTCATGTTCTTTAATGTAATATTTTTACGAGTTTCCACTTTGTAACGTTTCCACTGGTCACATTTGAAAATTTTTTAAAGGTTGCTTAATGAGTTCAATGATCGACAAGCATAAAATAATAAAATGCAGAACATGTTATTTTTTTTTTAGAAAAAAAAAATTGCTGCGAGGTAATGTGATTCTATTTGCGTTGATGGTGTTTATTTATATAATATATGTCTTGCCTCTTGTTAATTGTAGGTTTTTGTTAAAACGAGCACAACCTTTGAATGAAAAAAAAAAAAAAAAGAATTTCCTTTCGAGTTCTATTTTGTTAAAATATCGTGACACCTTACCAGGAACATGAAATGATGGATAATTACCGAAATAGTTAAAAGTTGAAATCTCTGCTCATTTGGAGTTTATATTTTTGCGTGGTAAAATGTATTTTTTTTTTTTTTTGTACTTACGTTTTATGAGGTTGGGTCAAAATAAATAGAATAAAATATTACTAATTTACATTTTTTGCCTTCTAAGTTCAGCATTTCTATTTTGGCAAATTAGTTTATTCTTTTAAAATTTCTGAAGCTCTTGACTTTTTTAGTGGCGCCAATTGCGCTTAATAATGTTAGTGGATTTTTTAAAAAGAATTTCTTTGAAAAACTAAATACTGTATTATTATCAAAGGAATAAATAGGGTTTAATTGTATCGTTAAATGTGAAAAAAATTGAAAAAGGTTTTTTTTGTGGTCCCAAATTGACCAACTAAAGCCAGGTGTATGGCGACAGCGGGGAAATATACAAATAAGATGATAAAAAAAAAAATAATATATTTATTCAAAATGTTGACTGGCGGCGATCCATAAAAACAAATGTCGCGGTCTTCATTAAGTTATTGTACAGTTGCTACCGGCAGTTTTAGATTTTGAGAAATAAAAAGCCGTTTTGGCTTCCGTTACTATACCTCAAGTAGACACTTTATTATAAAGTATGTGAAATGCTTATAAAGGCTACGTTGTTATTATTTATGTTGATCAATTGAGGTGACCTATATTAAAGTCTTCATTGACGACGCCTTTTATTTCGCTCGGGTATTAAATACATTCAATTTTCAATTTCGAGATTACTCTTTCTCTGATAAAACCTGAAATGCGCTCGCTACCTTTTTTTTTTATTATTTATCGTTGGATGTATGAGAAAATCTCGTATTCTAAATTTAATTATTATTACGAGGCGAAAGTGTTTTTATAAAAAGAGTTGAAGGCTAAAGATAAGGCAAGAAAATAAAATTTTTCCATTTGAATAAGATTCACAATGTTGAATTCGACCCAAATTCTGCAAAGTTATGCTAATAACTTAAGGTTAATAATGGATTAGATTTATTTTATTAATACAATAATTATTTTACTCTTAAATTAGTTTTTTTTTTTAAATTAGCTTTAAAAAAAAGTTTAACTTGAATTTTATAGTTAAGAAATTGGTTTTTATTTTGGTCGAAATGCGACCTCGATTAAATAATTTAGTTTTAGAGAAATAAATTATTGTCATCTCTATTATTATAGCATTAAAGTTACAGTAAGAAAAAGATCGATTCGGTATTTATTAGAGCCAATCGCCAATAATTTTTATGGATGCAAAATCTATAAATAAAAGCTGATTTATATCGAAGGTTGACCATGCGTATGATTTTTAAAAAAATAGAAAACCTCAAAGTTGCGGTTTGGTTATTTGCTGAAGGGTGTAAAAGTATAATTCACTTTAAAAAATTATCAATCGGGTAAACCGAATGTCCATGCATGCTAATAATTTTTGGCATGGTCTTTTCCACTCGGTGAACATTGCGTTCTGCTTCGCCAATTATCAGCTAACTTTTCTAGGCTGAAAGATTGACTGTATTGATATCTAATAACCTTTTTTTTTTTTGGATGAATATTTTACGGTTGGCTATTTTTTAAGAGAATCTTTTATCAATAATAGGGAATACAAAAAGAAAATTGTTTTTTTTTTTTGACGTGCATTAATTTTGGCTTCACGATGAAAATTCAGATTGAATTTTAATTTATCGTCTTTTCACTTTGTTGTGTTGTTGTCAGCTCCAGGTGGTCAATGCACCGCAAAGGTTGTTGCTATTAAAGAATAGGTATCGGTAGTAGGGAATACAGTAGTGGAGAAAAAAAAAATATCTCCAAGATGAAAAAATATGAAGCGGTTAACTATATTATTTACCTCTTATATAGTGTTGGTGCGCTCATTGGAGAATATAATGAGTCTCACCACCAGCTCTCTGCGGTTGCTAGAATGAAATTGAGCTTGCTATTTTCTTGCTTTTATTCCCATAAAAAAAACTAATTTACTAAACGCGGTTTAAGGATTTTTATATTAGTTCACCTGTAGTTAATTTTATATTTTATAAGAACGATGTTATTACTAGCTTAAGGGCTATAAACATTATTTCTTCCTGGTTAAATTTTTATTAAAATTTATAGTATGCTTATAGTACTGTAGTCGCAAATTTTCCCATGCTTGATTCAACTGTTTTAGCCCTCAAAATTTTAAATTCTAAAAAAAAAAAATTTAAAAGTTATTATTTTGTCAAAAACATTCTAATACCGGTGAAAATGCGAAGAATCAATGACCGAATGACAGTTTTTCCTGTCGTTTGATGCATGTTCTACTTTTGATACCCGGCGCTTTGTGCGCTTAGCAGTACCGAAAAAATTCGGTAAAAAATGTGTGTTTTTTTTTTAACGAAGAATGTGTATACAATTGGAATTTTTTTTCTCACTTTATTTTTATTTTAAAAAAATAAGATATGGGAGTGAGAAGAGGATGATTTGTGCTATTTTATGCTGAATAACATCCTGAAAATAACTGTCATCTGAATCTCGGAATTGTTTTCAAATGTATGATTTTTTTTTAATTAAAACTATTGAACAAAATAACGTGCTCTAAATTTTCAAACTCGTGATGTGCGAACAAAATTTAATTAAAGGAATGTTGGGTTTTTTTTTATTTTCATTACAATACTTCGTGTTTTTCCTAATTCTTTTTTTTTTTTTTTTTTTTTTTGATTTAAAACTAAATTTATTATTGTATTTTTGATTTAATTGTAGTTGCAAGGTGCGGTGGATGATATGAAATCGGCGTTCACAATGGCCATTCAACGATTGACTCAAGTGCCACAAGAGGATCAAAATATTTGGAATAAAGTGGAAGAAAATAAAACTGAAATTCAAACGCAAATATCGGAAGTTTTAAAAATGATGTTGTCGATGAAGGTTAGAATAAAGAACGTTATTTTAAAAATCAAATTTATAATAATTGCATTTTATTTTTGTATTTCTTAATTTAGGCTGATTTTACGTCACTTAAAACGCAAGTTCAACAATCGCACGATACGCAGCAAAATCTGAAGCGGCAAATTCAGGAATTGGAATGGGAAAGGAACATTTTGGTCGAAGAACTTCATAAATCTGGAAGTGTTTCTGATCAAATGTGGTATACTTTAATAGAAATAACATTTCAACTAATTTAGAAATTAAGAGTTAATTTTTGTTTCGGTCAAAAGGTATAATTTTTCCCGCAACACTCATCGGGTGGGCCGTGCTTCCAGTGGCTCTCATTCCAACGATTCGGGAGTTGTTTCTTTTCAATCTTTGTACCATCCACCTCCAAACCCATCTTTGATGTCTAGCGATCAAGAGTCGGCTCTGTCGATTTTAGATAATCCGTTGATGGTATCTCATGCAATGGTACACGATTACGTGACTCGACACTCGCAATCTCAAGTGACATCCACCTATGGTAACTATTTTTTTTCAGCATTTATATAATAAACAACAATTATTCACGCTTAGTGTAATTATAAAATTATTTCTTGGTAGAAAGAGACGGTCAGTTATTGACTGCCTATGATTCTGATTCTTCTTTGGTGAATGCCGCTAACAAGAGCCTCACGTTGAGTACCTCACTTGGTAAGCAGTGTGGTTTAGAATTAGATCAGTGCCAGATGTCCGAACGTGCTGGTGCCGGCGACTCGGAAATGGAAGAAGACGATGATGATGATATTAATCCTATTCTCGAATCAAAAGTATAAATATTATAATCAGTTGAAAAAGTTAAATTGTGGAATTTTCTAACAAATAATGACATTTTTATCCAAGCTGTCACGCGCTGGTACAGAAGAGGGCAAAGATGATTTGAAAGCTTTAAATAGCAATTATGATGCGAACGAAAGTATGGCAATGATATTAACTAATTAATTATATAAAGATTAATGAACTCGCTATATTAGATTCGCGATTGCGGCTCGCGAAGGAAGTATTGGAAAGTGAAAGAAAATACTGTAGCATGTTGCACACCCTTTTGAGGACTTTTGCCGAACCATTAATAAAAACTGGAATTCTTAGTATTAAAGATGTGAAGTAGGTTTAAAGTTTTTTTTTTTTTTTATATTAAAGACGAAATTTTGAAAATGTTTCATTTTTGAACTGTAGTACATTGTTTCCGGATGAAATCAACCAATTGTATTTTAAGCATTGTACTCTTTGCCATATGATTGAGGAGAAAATTCAGACGTGGCTTTGCAATAGTACAATCGGAGATGTCTTTGATAAATTTACCGATCCTTTAGAGGTACATGTACAATTATCGTTATAGTTTTAAATATTTTAGCGATATTAATTTTATTTTATTTAGACCAATGTTTTGCAATTGTACACAAGTTATATAGATGATTTTCCGGAAGTGTTAAAGACATTTCATAAATTATGTCGGAAATCGACAAAATTTACTCAATTCTTAAAAGTAAGAAAAAGCTAATTTCTTTATATACCAGTACTAAAACATTTATACATTTTTTAAATAGTCTTGCTTAAACCGACCTGACTGTGGAGGATTGGATTTAGGCGTTTTCCTAGTTGCTCCAGTACAAAGAATTCCTCAATATATATTGCTACTTAAAGTAACATAATTAAATAATTTTTTGGTTAACTCGTTTAAACAATTTTTGTTTTTATCTAGAATTTGCTTAAAGTCGTTGATAAAGGGCATGCTGATGTTGCGTTCATAAATTCGTGTCTCATGAGACTGAAAGATTCTTTAAATCGATTAAATGACACGATGCAACATTCTTTTCAATTAATTTCCGCTCAAATTAAGCAAGAAGATGTCGATAATATTGCACTTAGGTTTGTATTATTATACAGTAGTTTGCTAGAACATTGGTTTTAGATATAGTATTGGTATAGTAAATTAAAATCTATCATTTTACTAGTGGCTGGCCCAATAAATCGGGATCATCCGAAGCAAATTATGCCAGACGACGAATTTCTAATTCAAATCTCAAAGACGAAAATTACTTTGAGCTGAAGAGAAAAGGAAATTTTCGAGGTTGTCGTTCCTCGGCTAGAGAAAAGGAAGATGGAGATCATTTTAATCGCGAACTTTCGAGCGGGGACGATTCTTTAAGAATGAAACCAAAACTCGATTATCGATCAGTGCAATCGCAAACGCAAGTCATTAGTGGGAATAGAAATAGCGAAGATTCCAACACAAGCTGCAATAATAAAGAGCCCGCCGATTACGTTGATGGTGAAAACGGTAACAATCAAAGAGAAATAGAAAGCTCCATTAAACCTGTCAAGTCAAAACCACCGGTTAAACCCTGTCGTTATCGAAGTAATGGCAAAGTATCGTCGGATCTGAAGTTAGATACTTCTTGTAATGTTTCGAAAGATAAAACAGTATTCGTGGAAACCGATATTCCCAATTTAAGATGCAATGCGGAAAGTAGCATTACCAATAGCGAGCCTAATCTAGCTCAAGAGCAACAAGTTTCTCTCGATTGTTCAACGTCGAGAGTAACACCTTACAAGTTTATAGAGAAAGGATCATCGCTAGGTTGTATCGTGGCGGCAGGCCCTTTGGATAACAACAAGGAAGAAATCGGTCGCATTCCGAGGCCATTGGGCAAAGCCGAATCATCTTATACAATCCATCACGTTACAGTTCCCTCGACGGGAATTACATCTTCTAAGTCTATCCCTGTGATTGTTTCATCTGCAACTAGTGGAATTACTCCGCCTCAAATCAAACAGAAAACACCAAAAGCCAAAACAAAAGACAAGAAACTCGTTTCTATAAGAGCCTCATTGAAAAATATTCTCACATTCCGAAAAAGGTATGATAACAACTATAATAATGAGCATAAGCATTGGCCTCCTAAGCACAGTAACTGTTGCAATCAACTTTCTTCTTCAGCACTTGCATTTTGGGAAACTAGCATCTGATCACTCATTATTTTATTTTTTTTCTCTATAATTATATATATATTCCAAAATAATATTTTTTTGTATTGATTTGGGTGATTGTACTGTCGGGTGACTGAAATTTTTATTTTATTTTATTTTTTTTAAGTTTTACAATAAAATATGCCTAGATCAAATTCTGGTATGTTTTACTAATTTACTTATTGGTGGTGATTTAATTTTAAAAAAGAACACTTTGCACTTTTCAGTCACCCGTTGTTGATGGTGTTTTCTAATGTTCGGATTTTAATATTTTAATCTACAGAGGATCTGATGCAAGCCACAAAGATCCTGATATTAATAACATTCCTCCGGCTCCACCTTCAAAAGAGGCGAGTGAAGCAGCCGGATCATCAAGTCGCGGAATGTCGACGGCAATAACAATTCCGCCCGATGTTCAAAGCCAAATTTGTATCATTCTACGGAGAGACGACGATGTCGACGACTCGAATCATCTTCAAGATTGCCGAGTGGCGGGTGACGGTTGCTGCACTGGCTCAAACTCGTGCAGCACTGTGTAAGTACAGTATTTATATTTCAAATAGCCACACTAAAAACAAGGTAGAAAATTTTTTATATGGTGTTCTAGTTGCTGTATTACTATTTTAACTATTCACTTGTTTAACACCTCAAGTATTTTATATTTCATACTATGTGAATTTCTAGAAAATGTATTTCCGAGAGAATGCAGTATTAATTTAATTATTATCATGCAGCAACATGTTAGATTATACTGTACTTAATTATCTATACTACATTGTAAAAACGTTTTTTGTTGTTGATCTATTTGACTCTGAAAATTACAAGTGGAACTAACAAAAAAAATTCAGGGTTTAAAATATTGGCGATATCATTGATCGAATAAAATAAAATTTTATTATTTGAAAGAGAAAAATATAAAACTATTACACATTAATGTTGTCGTACTTTTTTCCTCGACCGCTTTTCTTTTGTAGTTGCTGAAGAATTACGTTTTTGCGTGGTTTCTTTTTCGCCACAATTTTCAATTACTTTTTCTACAGCAGCGTCATTAAAATTTTAATTATCTAGATGGAATACTAATTTATAGCAGTGAAAATTATACCTTCTCCTGCAGCAGATGTGCTTTGGTTTTTATCCTTGGGTGTCCATAAAGAATGTAGTAACATTCGTTTTGAACTTTCGATATCTAGTTTAGGTGCTTTCGATTTATCCATCAGCAACTTCACTTTGCCCATATAACTTTGTATCCTTTCCTATCAAAAAAAAAAAATTATATATTAAAGGTCAATTACAATCGATTAGAATTTTTGTATAATACGTACCAATTCTTGCTTAATTCCATGATTACTCGGATCTTCTCCTTTCGTATTCAAATGCACTAATAATGAGATGATTGAATCATCAAAAATAATACAATAGTTACTGTTATGCTGTATAATATTGAATTATACTTACTCCAGAACAGCGAATTTAGCACGAAAGCACATACTAAATCGTACTTGGCTTTTTTTAAAGGATCTAACTAAATCATAAGAAACATAAAATTTTAAGAAAAAAATCTTCTTAATTTTATTTTCTATTAAATTTTGAACCTCTTCACGTGTTTCTTGCGAGGATTTTTCAGTTATGAATTTCATAGCAGATTTAATTTTTTCGATAGAAGTGTGAAATTGGAGCATTCGCTCTTGCAATTCACCAGGAAACTCCATGATAAACAACGACGTTTTATGGTGAAACTAAAAATTAATGATAAAAAATAGTTTTTAATACACGTACTACAAAAGAAATTCAATAGTGAACTTACGGTATGGGACTCACCAAGGTGGCTGTACTTCTAACTTCTAACAAGCAGTTATAAAGTTAAAGCGATAAAAATATTAAGCCGTAAACAATATAATATTTATTAACTTACGTATTTATTATTCAAGTTTTATGCTACGTCAAAGTAATAATTATTACCCTGGTTATCCGCAAATTTGAAGTTATCGCGAGCAGAGAATACAACAACATGTGAGGATTTTTAATTTTTTTTTTTTACCTTGTAAAGTTGATTATACCGCCAACAGATGGCGGTGTAATAACCGGAAGCACTACTTGCTATGCCGGAAGCTTCATACGGTAGTTGCGGAACTGTGTGGGGCGGATGAGTTTCAGGGGTAGCTTTTTGCACCAAATTTAACTGTTTGAATTTTATAGGTATTAAATAATTTTGTAAATTATTCAAAATTTTGTTAATTTTTTTTTAAAAATATTTCCTAAAAAATTAATTACACTTCTTTATTTTCCTAAAATATTAATTAAATTTCTTATAAATTTTGTTGCTTTCCTTTAAAAATTAATTAGTTTGTAGGCCTACTATGAAATACCCTAAAATTGACAATTAATTTCAATTTTATGTAGTACTGTACTGAGCAAATTAATGACAGATAATTAAAAATTGCATACAAAATTATTAAGAGATAATAAAAATAAAATTACCTTCTAATTATGAAAACAACGAAGGTCAAAATTGTACATACTCAATTCATTACATATTTTGTCGATGCTAAATTTTGAGTCATTCACTTTTCCATCTTAATATTAATCATTAATTTTAATAATTGATTAATAGCAAATCATCGACATAACCTTTTTAATTTTTTTATTTTATTTTTGGAATCTCACCAATAGCGTTGCGTAATATTCTAGCTCCGCCCCTCACACGCTTAACGCAATGGAGGGCGCGCGATTCATGTTTACGTTTATATGGTTCAGCGAAAAAATTATTGATCATTCGGGAACATTTAAAAGGTGGCTAATATCTAGTGTCACGCTTTAAAAAAAAAACCACAAGTCGGCTTCTTAATTAAATTATTTTTAATCGGTGTCGTGAATTAATAATGTCGCACCAGAAGTATTTACTTTGGTAAGTTTAATTCCTTTGATTTATATTTACATGTAGGCTTAAATTTTATATGCACATGTATTCGTTGAATAACGTTAGTTTTGAAAGTTGAATAAATCAGGCAAATTTTTATGAAAATGAATTACTTTTTTTAAATTTACATCAATTAACACCTCCCATTTAATAATAAAAAACAGTTTTTGGAATATGACCTCTGCAACTGAGTCGGCACGTGTAAACGTGCTCACGCTCCCACGTTGACGGACTTCCACTTCGAGCCGGCACCTGCCGACTGCATCTCGACACGAGCCGGCAATTACCATAGGATTAATGAAAATTTCCCGAGCGCATTAACATGTGCCGACTCAGTTGTAGAGGTTATATTCTAAAAATTGTTTTTTTATTATTAAATGGGAGGTGTTAATAAATGTAAATTTTAAAAAAAATTATTTATTTTCATTAAAATTCGGCTGATTTATTTATGTTTCCAAACTAACGTCATCAAACGAACACCCTATCTTACTATAAAGTAAGATTCATAATTATTATAAGCAGCTACCGATCAAATAACTTTTTTAATGTTCAATTATAATTAACGCTTTAATATATTATTTGACGAGGTATTTATAAGTTGTGCTCCAAATATAAATTATTATATTAATAATTATTACAAATCGTGTTGACATTTAAATTTTGACGGCGAAAATGTGTAGAATTATGATTCGGATTGTGCATAATAATTATTAAATGAGTCATTTTGGCGTTAAAATATTTATTGAATTTCTGAAGTAGTCGACATAGTCGTTCGATTAGCGACATAATTCTTCGTACCAATACATGTACACGCATTTTTAGCCCCCTACGTTTGTTGTTATAGTAACCACTTGTCACTCTTGTAATATGCGTGCTGACACACTACGACCGTCCACTTTCTACGCTGCTCTTTCAGCCAATCTATTAATGGAGGAGTTGTCTTTTCTTCAATTATAATTTATTTACCGGGTACATGTACTGTATTTATTTGATTCGAAATTTGAATAAATACCGGTACAAGTTTTTAATAATACTTATTATTATTTATTTTTAAGGTTATAAAAATTGTTTGGAAAGACGCAAATTTTTTTTTATTCAAAGGTTTTTGAAAATACTGTAACCTATAATAATAACCGAAATCTTAATTGGAATTTGAAAGACGACGTGTGTATTGATGGGTTGCGGAACGTCGAAATCGGACGGGGTGATTGCGGCCAACACCGAAGGAAAAAGTAACAACAAAAAGTCTTCGACCAAACAGAAGAAATCGACCAATGGAAGGCAAAAAGAGAACCAACATCCTAAAGAACTTGCAAGCAGAAAAGAAGGTAAACCAATCGATTATTATCAATATTTATTTTTGTCATTAATTATTAATACGAGTAAGAGTTAAAGAAATACTATTTTAAATAATAATAATTATTATATTTAAGAAAAAAAATTTAAAAACATCATTCTGTGTTGTTTTTTGTTTTGTTTCTTTAAATTTAAAATTTCAACACTTTTCCGATTTGGGTTGGTTTGTTTTTTTTGTGAAAAAAAAGGTCTAATTTAGATATTTTTTTTAAAAAAATAAACTGAGTTGTGACTTCAAAATGTAATTATAAATTAAAATTTAAGTCGAGTTTTTGTAATAATTATTATGGCAAAAATTCGATATTAATAGTTAGTTGTTGTTTTTTTTAAAAAAAATTTGTTTTCTATTTTGAAATGTAATGTGGATAATTTGTACTTGTATTGTACACAGCTGAGCAAGCAGAATTATTGCCAGGAGCTGTGCCTGAAAGCGAGTCAGAACTCAGTGAGTAACTGTTCTAAGCACTTTAGCTGTAACTGTACTTATTGCTTTGTCGGTTGGTAAAAATAATGGTACATGTAATACATAATGCCTTAATGCACTTTTAGACCTTGAAAATTAGTCACTGTCTCCGCTTTACCGTACATTTCTACTTGTATTGATCCTTTACACTTGTTGCTTGTATGTTAATAATTATTGTCACTTGTCTACAGCTTTTTTTTACCTCATTATTCACACTCAATTGATCTCACCCTTAAGCGTGGTTTAGACGGTAATTTGCCCTTGAATGGTGGTCGCAAGTGGCAAGGCGAGTTGGCTGCAAAAAGGTTGCAACTCGCCTTACCACTGGTTTCCGTTAACAGCAATTGTTCCATTATAGCAATTGTACCTATTGGATAACTTTCGTTTCTTAAAAGTTTCTAATTTATATTAAAAAAAATTGTCTTGAGTTTTTTATTGACATAGTCATCGATTTTTTTATTTTGTGTTTTTGATACTCTTTTCCAATTTGAATTCGTTATAGAAACACTCGTTGGAAACATACATTGTCTTCACGTTGTTAATGGGTTAGAATAATATAGCTAGGCAATATCAGTACGGAACCTGACTATTCATTTATCAAACACATGTTGTTTTTTCCTGCGGTTAAATTTTATCAATCATTTTGAAATGTTTTTCAATGACTTTCTAGATTTTTTTTTTATTAAATTGTAGGAAATGTCATTTACCGTAAATGCTTTTATTGATCGAATATACATTAAAAATAATAATGAAAATAAGAATAAAAATCGATGGGTGTTTAGGTAGACATTATTATTATTTCGGTGAAATAATAAAAATTTTGGAGAGCAATTAAGTCAACACAGGTGTTCACGTAACTATAGTTGAGCTGTTAATATTAGAAAGATAGACAATGACAATAATAAATTCAAACAACACGGATTCGTAAAAAATACGTACCGGTAACTTAAATACTGTTATTTACTTCCGGACTGTTAGGTTAACGACCTACAGTATAACCATCGACATCTTTTGCTATATAGGCCTATATATAAATTTTTTTTTCTAGTAAACCTGCAATAAAATAACATAATTTGATCCAGGTGATAATTTTGTCTAGAAATCAGAAATAATGAAAAAATAATAATAATAACGAGAAATAACGAGAAAATTACAGTATTGCATACAAGTATTTTGAGATGTGGAACTACATAATAAATGATCGTTTAATATTAATTGAGTTGTAAAATTCTAACTTCAAATGTGAAACGAATTGAAAATATTTTGTAGCCTTAAACATGTCATAAGTGTAATAGTAATATTAAATTGTTCTATCTCTGAAATCCAACTTCATATCCCACGTTATTAGTCACACGCAGTAAATAGGCTATTGCATTGGCTTAGTCGAAGTAAAATGCAATGTAATGCTATTTATTGCACATTTTTTTTTATTCTATGGGCTTAATATTATAATAATGGTAAATGTTAGCTTGTATATTATTGTCACTGTTATTATTATATTTATTTGCTTAATTTAACGAAATGTGATTTGAATTTCAGTGCCACCTCCCATTAGCTTCGAAATTTCGGCAAAAGCAGCGGAGGAAGAAAGTATAATTAAGAAGCATCCTCCTAAGAGGTTGCAGGTAGACAATTTCAAAGGATTAAAAGTATATTATAACTAACGTTTTCGATTGTACGGGCTTTTGTTTTGCTAACTATTGACTTTAGAAATTGGAAGAGCACACCAACGGTATAACTAATAGACAGATATTGGAAAAGCAAATGAGCGCCAGAGAAAGAAGATCCCAGGTAATTACATGCAAAAGTATTTTTTAAATAGTAATTATTATATATTTTTATTGAATAGCATTTGCAAGAAAGAGTTCAAAGTTCACGTTTATCCCGCCGAACCGTGAGTCGTAGTGCGATGCCTGCAAGCAAATTGGAACCTACCATCCCAGAGACTGCGGCAATTTAATAACAACAGCAAAAAATTGTGATTTCTCCTGTATATACAGTATGCAAGATTGTGTGATTAATACCAAAGAATTGTCATAGGTTTGTGAGAATCTATGAAAATTCTGTAAGCAATATTAGTTTACGATTTTATTGTGAAGACGATGCCTTGCTCAAATTCGATCTTGTTAGCTTTTCAAAAACAGTATTTTAAAAGTGGTGATATTTTTCTGATTAGCTTTTTTAATTTAATTGACACCACAGATGCACTTTTAGCTAGCTTTGATTTCTTTTGTTTTTTCAATCGGTGATGGTTGCTAATATTGAATAAGTGCGGATTTGAGTTTCGTATAATAATTATACTCGCTTGAAGTGTTATTTCATTCGTGCAGTGCCAATTTATTTTAATAGCACAAAATTATTTGTTTATTTTCAAAATACAAAAACAATAATTTTCAACTCCGTAATAAATAATTTTTGAGAAAAACGAATGACGTGGTTATTTTTTGACACCGATATCGCCGGCGTTCAATTTTTGAGAAATGAACTTTAATTCGGATTCGAGAAGTTGCCGTTCTTTCAAAAGCATTTTATTTTGATTCTGCAAATGCATTATCTGAAAAATTCAAACTTTTTAAATTAAAATCGAACCAGTTAATTTAATACTTATCATAATAATACCTGTTGGTTTATATTTAAATTTTCATTCTCCATTTCATTCAGTTTTCTCTGTAACTCGATTTGATTCAATTTCGATTTATCTAAATCTTTTTCTAGGTCCATGCCAGTTTTATTCGCGTTTAATAATTTTTCTATTATTTCTTCATTTTTTCGCTGAAGATCAGTCGTAGTTTGCCTGAAATAAATTACATATAAAAAAAAATTGAACAATTTTTGAAGATCATTTTACTTATGGTATTTCACGATTCTTTGGATTTTCTCTTCAAGTAAGTGACATTCTTGTCGAAATTTCTTACCAAGTTCTATCTGTTTATCTAACATTTGTTCCAGTTCGTTACATCTATTAACTAATGAAAAACCACTATGATCAATTTAAATTTTTTAAAGAAAACGATTTCATGAGTAATTAATTTACTATATTTTTGTTTAGTAGTTTCGTTAAAGTTTCTAAGTTGATCTTCTTTTAATTTCGAAAATTTTTTAATTTCATCAACATCTTCCTTCGTAGAACTTTTGTCCTGAGCTGCCATTGTTTTAGTAAACTCGTACTAACAAATAAACCCTTTCAGAAAAATAAATCTTTTACAATCAACTTTATTATATATACTTGTCTCTCTAAAACTTTTCTTTGCTGGTAAAGTTTTGCTAGTTCCGATTTAGTTTTTAGAAAGTCCACATCCGTTTCTTCAATTTTTTCTCTATATTTGTTTAACTCCAATTTCAAAAGTTGTATTTCCTACAAGGGTCAAACATACCGTATATCAAA
Source organism: Polydesmus angustus (assembly GCA_034698085.1). Lineage (NCBI taxonomy): Eukaryota > Metazoa > Arthropoda > Diplopoda > Polydesmida > Polydesmidae > Polydesmus > Polydesmus angustus. The sequence goes on from JAQGAY010000025.1 coordinate 78,584, forward strand.
AAGCTAATTTACGTCATGATGAATATTTAATATCTTACTTTTTCATTTTCGAGCTTCATTCTTTCGTTCGCCATCTTTAATTGAGCAGAGTTTTCAATAGCTAGATTACGTTCTATTAAACATCTCGTAACTTCTTCTTGGTACTTTTGTAACGTCTAAATAATTATTAAAAAGTATAATTTTTTTTTAAAAAAACAATACATTACTAATATATTTACTTGATTATATTCAGTTTGAAAAGTATCTAATTGAGAAGACACTTTCTGCAATTGCTGGCGCAAATCTGATTTCTCACGTTCACTTTTTTCTAGGTTTACTTTTAATGAAGCCAAATTTAAATTGGCAGTCTTTGCCTATAAAGATAAAATACATAATAAATTTTTTTAAAAAAAGTTGTTTTCCTAATTAATATTTAAAAATACATCTCGTTCACAATCTTGTAAATGATTGTCATTTATTTTGACTAGTTTTTGTTTTTCTTCTTCGAGTCTTCTTTCATAATCTTTGCTTAATGTTTCAAATCGAAAATGTTGTTTATCCACACTTTCTCTCATAGCATCTCTTTCCACCTGCGCCTGGAACTTTTCCATTTGAACTTGTTCTACTAGAATTATTCCTTCTCGAATTTTATTTTCAGCTTCAGTCTCTCGAATTTTCAATTTCATTACAGCATCTTCTAGATGATTAATTTTCTGGGCAAGATTTTCATTTTCTCTAAAATAAATCTTTATTTTACTTCAGTTTATAATTAGTTTGCCTTTAATTATAATACCTTTGCAGACTAGACACGTTTAACAATAAATTTTCCTTAGCTTCAGTTCTGTTTTCCTTTCTGACAAAAACATTTTTAAAATTATTTTAATAATGCATGTTTATGATTTTTAATCATAAACAGGAGGGAAAAAACCTCAACAACACAATTTCATTTTCAAGTTGCTTTATTTTTTCGAGCCATTTATTTTCGTTGCTGGTGGATATTACATCTCCTTCACTTCTTCCTTGAAACATTTTTTCCTCATCGGAGAGACCTTTTGGTACCTGTAATAATAATAATTTAAACGTAATTAAGAGTTTATCAACTTAATAACTACAGCTGATTTTACTGTTAATAATCTTGGCTCTGAAATTAATGAATTCAAAATTTCATTCTTGTGCGATTGAATTAATTCGTTATTTTCGTCAATAACTTGTTGAATTTTAACTTGCAGCGTTCCTAATTGTTTCTGTTAAAACAAAAATATAAATCTTTAAAAAAATATTACTTTAAACTTAAAACTGTACTTTAAATTCTTTATTCTCATCTTCTAGTTGCTCAATATAAATATCTTGTTTCTTTAACAATACACTTTGGGAGCCAACTTCATCGTCGAATTGAAATTCTAAGGCCTCGTCAAAATTTGACAAAAAATTATTATCAAAATTGAGCGATTTTTGCTCTTCAAAACCAGATGGAGAGTAACTTAATTTTTCCTGAATTAGGTACAATACATTAAATAAATGAATGCAAATTGAACATTATTATTTTACCTGCATAACATTAACCCCATAAAGCAATTGCCTTAAATTTGATGCTGCTGGTCCAACGTAATTTTGCATATTATACGTCATTTTTAAATATTAATACACATTTTTATTTTTTAAATTCAAAAAATAAACTGTCATAAGCATTTATATGTTTAACATTAATTTAATTTTATTTTACCTTTAAAATACAAAAAGAAAAAAAGAAAATTTTATCTTTGGCAGTCTCCAGGGACGAGGTGGTTTGTTTTGATTTTGACAACGCATAAGCAAAACTCATGCTTGGGCATGCGCGTTTGTTATAATCTAATGACGTATTGCTGAGTGATTGTTATTTAACGAGAAACTTTACACCACGTCATGCGCGTGGAAAAACAACAGGAAACACGGAAGACTGTGAATGAGCAGACGACGAGTGAATTCCGGTGAATGATCAGCTCGAGAAGTTTTCATTTGAGAAGTAGGTTGTGTGCAAAAATGTCATTCGTACGCTACATTATACTCGCGACACATTAATACAATGGATAACGAAATTGGTTATTTAAAGAAGTTTATAGTTTGGTGAGTAAACGTTTTTATTTTTGAACGATCGAACGAAATATGTTAAAGGAATAGAAAGCTGACTTAAATCGATCAGCTGTAGTAGACCGCTCTCCCATAGTTACGTCCGATTACGATTGCGGCCAACTTAAACTGGGTATAAATAATGAAATCCTTTTTACACACACATACGAAGATTTTTTTTTTACCAGCTTTGAATTCTAATTATCATTAGAGCTTTCATTTTTTCATAATATAGAATTTCGTCGTTAATAAGAAACGAGAAGGGATTAGCGCGAGTTGTAAAGTCCTGTCCTCATCGTGGGCAAACGTTTGGCAACAAGTAACGGAGTATTCGGTCAGTATAGGAAAATTGCATCTAAAAACACTTGTTTCAGCAATTTATTGAACGTTTGCCATCATTTTTTTCTTCTCTCAACTATAATTATTTTAGTTTCGCACTTATTGTTCATGTGTTCAAGGGCATTTGAACACAGTTGAGCCATTATTTTTGAATATTATGAATAGAGATTTTGTGCAAACGTCTTCAAACTGTCATTTTCGCTTCGTTATTACTCCGTATAATTTAGTTGGATTTGTCTTTTAAAACTTATTATCAGCTACTACTACTAGAATAATATGATAATAGTAGACATTGATGTACATGCTGAACTACCGCCTATTATCTCAATTTTTAATGCTTCATTATATCTTATTTTTAATACAGTATATATCTTTTTTCTAAATCCGAGATTATTCAACTATCTGAACGCCAATTGAAAATGATTATTGGGAATTGAGGAAATATAGAAGGTAAATAATAAAAAAAAAGGTATATCTCATTTAATTTGAACTCTTTTTAGAAATTTTTGGCATCGCAATTTTCGTTACGAAAGTTAACGAATTTTTATTCTGAATGGAAAAGCAGCGACATCATTTTCGAGGGAGAAAAAAAAAGGTTATTTCTATGGGCTCGTAATATAAATAAACAATGGTGTGTATACGCGTAAATAAATTCGACGCGATCCAAATGTAACGACACACGATTTTCAAATGAAGAAAATTTAATTATTCATTTTAAGATTTAAAGAGGTGTAAAATTTCAAGTGGAAACACGGAACGAGTGTAAATAATAGTAGCTTAATAGCCAGAAAAAGAACATTTTTTTTCTTTTTCTTCTTCTCCCACATCGAAATTATTATTATTGGGAGGTGTTTAAAGAGGTTACGAACATGCAGAAAGTATTGTCGAAGGAGAATGAGTCGACTGTTTATATTATTTTCTACGCGCCGGTGTCGTGTTGAGAAATTATTTCATGATATGGAAAGAAATTTTTCCAGTATGACGCATTTTATATGACCGCAATTGGAGAACGTTTGTCCGTGATTCTTTTAATATGACTCATTTCTAAATACAAATGTTGGTAAGATCGTGAAAACTGGTTCAAAGATATAGGCGCAGTTTCTCGGCTCTCCACAGCTGGTGAGCCGTGACATACAGGTACACATTCGACTAACACCAAAATACACCATTCGAAAGAAGAAGAAGAAAGAAAAAAAAATCTTATGTAGATTAATGATGTTTATTTTTAGATTCTTTTTAAAATGTTTAAACTATTCTTTCAGTTTTTGTTAAATGAAATTTCGCACGCAAATTGTCAGTGAAGACGTTGCTTCGCGTTTGTTTTCGCGAGAAGAAACATGTAAATAGAAGAATATCAATAACATTAATAATAAAAAAGGATGACCTCGTTTAACTCTTGAATCTCGTACAAATAACTTTTTAAAAGAAAAGAATTTTTTTTCTCTCGCGGGATAAACGGGTTAAGTAAGGTATTTATAGTAAAGCCTCGATTTACGCGGCGGCTCCGCTGCACAAACACTTCGCGCGTTTAAAATTCGCTGAAAATGAACTTGAGAAAATGAATAAGGAATTTATTAAGTTCCATTACAGTATTATCATCTGAAATTTAGCAAAGTTTGGGTATCCTTTCGAAATCTAGATTTCGCGTCTAAAACTTGGATTTAAAAATTATTTTAATGTCAAATTGAGAAAAGGTTTTTTTAAGCGAGTTCAATGGTAAAAATTTTTAAAATAAGTTCAGAACTTAAACAGTATAGTTTAATTAGCAAAATCAGCGGGTTCAAAAAATCTGTCGTAATTTCGTGTGCTTATTTAATCATTATTTTTGTTTTATTAAAAATTATAGATTAGTCACATGGTTTATATCGAATTGAAATTAGGCGTAAAATGAGGATTAAATATACTTGAATCACTGGGTAGGAACGAAATATAATATAAGAACAGGATTTTGACTGAAATAAGGGCGGAATTTTGTAAACAATGAACAATTACTGTACAGAATTTACTTTATGCAAATACGATTTCAACATTATAGGTTTTCAACCAAAATAATGTTTATTGACGCTTATTATGGAAAATTGAAGAAGAAAAAAAAAATAATTTAGTGGTTATATATTATCGTACAGATATATTCGCGTAGATTGAATTCGCGCAAACGGAGGGGTTTACACGGTATAACGATGGAGATGATTGGGAAATTTAATTTGATAAAGATTTCACGGTGGATGCACTTTCAAATGATTAGCGCTTCACTCGGGATTACAGTACTCAATATTTTTTTTTTGGCAAAGGAAAAAAAAAATGTTGAGAATCAAAGAAGAAATAAAAAAAAGTTGCTCCATCTTATCGAATGCTCGAAAAATTCGCACGCAAAATTACGTTATCAAATTGATTTTATAACCGATCATTCTCACATTTCTGTAATTTGCTTTTTTTTCTTCAATTATTTTTTTTTTTGTTTTGATTTGTTGAGATGTGCAAAGCTTTGGTCAGGTGACCTAGCAATCAACTTATGCCGGTTAATTTGTAGGCCAAATTTGAGATTATTTTTTTTTTCCGATTTTTTGAAACGGTTAAAAAGATGCTCGAATCGCTCCATTTAGTTGCGCACCGGGTGTACACCTCGTTCAACGCCATCAGCGTCACTCAAAATAATCTGAAAAAAATTAATTTTTCATTCGACGCATGTATTTTTGATATATTTTTTTTGTTGTTGTTTGGGTAGACTCGGTTTCGTTGATTTACAATATTATTGAAATATTCGCAAGGTGATGAAAATTTGTTTGGGTTGAACGCTTTTTGGTGTGTGGTGTAGAGGGCGGCAGTTGGCAATGGCCCGCTGACCTCGTTTGACCTATCATCCACATAGTCTTTCTCATATACATTCGATGTATATTATTATTATTGAATCTATTATCTATAATATTCTTTTTTTTTTCTTCTCAAGGATTTGTATCGAAATGCGACGCGGCGCACCTCTCTCGCAATCCACACGAACATTTCACCACTTTGTAACACATCCAAAAAATACCTCGTATTTTTCCCCGTTGAAATTTCAATGCTGTTTTTTGTTTTGTTTTTATTTTAACGTCATTTGTGGAGAATGTAGCGTACTTCCGGTTAGACAAGACAAGGTTATTTCAGACAGGAAGCTCATCTTCTGGTCACAATTATTTTTTTTATCTACTCAAGTTACTGTACTTTTAAAAAGTTAGTCGCACGTAAAGTTTGATTACTACAATATAGAAATAAACGACTTGGAAATTAACTCAAGTTTACGAGTGAACGAAATTTTTTATTCCGTAAAGTTTCGCTTTACAACGATTTTCGTGACTCGTATTTTTTTTTACACTTTTCAATATCTTCCAATCATTTCATAACAAAATTAAGATGTCTACAAAGCAATAGGCAGGGAATACGTGTAAAAACAATAGGTTTTATTAAAAATTGATACAATATTTCTATTTAAAAGTTTATACCGGTATTTATATATTTTTTAATATAAATCGAATGTTTTTATTTTAAAATTGAATATTTTTATTTAAAAATTAATTTTATTTGTTGAACGTTCGATCTCGATGAAAATCATTTCAAAATTCACTTTTTTTTTATAACTTGAAATTGTATTACAATAATACAGTATTTCACTTTTATAAAACTTGCTCATATCAAGCTTTTGATTAAAAAAAAAAAAAAACTTGCATACAATGAATAAGTTACTGCGGCAATGTTTGAACTTGAAAAAATAAAAATTTCCTCCCCAAAAAAAAAAAGTTTCAGTTTTAGGTAACATCTGACTTTTGTGCTTTTTTTAAAAAAAAAAAAAGCTTAAATTCGTGAATTTGCGTTGTCGGGTAACTGTAAATAACGTTTGACAATTATTTTATCCTTTCCACAAACAAAAAAAATCAACCCTACCCTTATATTGACAATCAGCTGACTCATGAAATCGACGCTAAATTGCATTACGAGCCGAATAATTTTTCGTTATCTTTTTCACCTTCGCGCCCGTTGCGAATAATTAACGACGAATAATAAGTTTTATCTTTATTATTCAAATTAAGTGAACGTTGGAAAAATGATTATTATTAAAAGCTTGTTGCTTTTCGCTCCTTCTTTCCATCTGTTTACAATCACGTAAGGTGACGTAGGAGGTGAAACCTCGTTCTCGTACAGTATATTTTGTACCACCTGTAGATGTCGGTGCAGACTTAACTTTTCCCTATACCGGTACCCTCCTCTCTTCTTCCTCCCTTATTCTTACCTCAACTCAATTCCAAAAAGGTGGTTCCACTTGAAAAATGCCTTTGTATTGCCAGCACCAACAGCACTGCTGTTTGCTCGCTACTCCTCCGCCGTGTGTATGTGTGTGTGCAAAAAGGGGCAACAAAGAAATGTAAAGTTTTTGGGAGCGACGGAATTTTTTTTAGATGTTTCTCAACAACGTTTACCTGTTGCACTTTGTCTGTCTCGGTTGACACGGAAAGTTAAGCGCGCGCGCTTTTACTTAATATTAATTCGTGTATTTTTTTTGTTTCTCGTGGAATTAATGCGGCGAGTGTGAAGTGACATTGGATTAACGTGTGTTTTTGTTTGGTGTTGGACAGGTGCTGCGGCTGTTGCTGAGTGAATGGATGGAGATAATTCCACTTCCGGCGATTGTGAGTGCGCACAAGGCAAGAACCTTGGAGTGAATTGGTAACGGACAACCAGCCCCCTTTACCGAATCTCTTAAATTCAATATGAATAAACATTCGGCCCAATTGCAATGGTTCCTCGTGTCCAATTGCGGATTCACTCTCCCGCTGCATCAAACTATGATCTCACTCGGACGAGAACACTGTGATGTCATTTTAAAGGTGAGTCAAAAAAAAAAAAATATATATGATTTTATTTGTGTATTCGGCATGTACTTGCTTACTGTTCGCAATTCACACCCTCGCATTAAATTTCGTATACTTCGCGCTCATTTATAATTTAAGACATTACAATGATACTTTCTTTTTTTTAAATCCTCAAAAAAAAAAAAAAAAAAAATGATGAAATTTTCATTAACCTACTCTACGTGGGTTGTTTTATTTTTTTTTACTATTTACTTTATTTATTAATACTATATTTTATTATTTTTTTTAATTATTAATTTTTTAAGAAGTATTTTAATAACTGTTGCCGTATTTTGTTAGCAATAAAATTTTAAGTGTTCATTTTGGTGAATCAAAACAAATAATTGTTTATTTTTTTAAAAAATACTGTCCAACTAATACATTTACTGCCGGTATACATTTTCTCGGTGGTGTTTTACAGGTTTTTTTAATTCAAATTAATCATAGCTTACTTTATAATAAGTCTGAAGAAAAACAATACCGGTAGTTAAAAAAAATTTATTTTGTTTTATTTTATAAGAATTTGAATAAAAACGTTCATTAACGTTACGTTTTGAAAAGTATGTACCGGTATTTTAATTTTTTTTAGCTTAAGAGAAAGTTTTTAATTGGAAAATTTGGAGTTTTGAAGATGTTTTACGATGGTTTTGTGTTGAGTCATCAGTGTTTTTTTTTTTTTTTTTTTTGAGTTACAAAAACTGGTTTCGAATACTTTCTAGTGTGTGCCCTGTAAAAGTATACTGTACTAGTTTAATTTCTAGTATTTGATTAGCCGCAAATTTGACGTTTGTGCTGCTGACAAATTACTCATCGCAGCTCTTTGGTTTTTATTTCAGTCGCCGAGCGCGGATGGAAAACACGCCGTTATCACTTACGACCATTACGAAAAGCGATTTAAAGTCAAAGATCTCAACACTATTAACGGGGTAAATATTTGCTGCGTTAATTACTTTTTTCTTCTTTTTTTTATTTCGTCATTTTTTTTTATTTTTGGTAATCGCGTATAAAATTAATGAAGTTTGCGTCATTTAGAAATTACATATCTTGACATATTAATTTTTCTTTTAAGTAAATAATATTATAAAGTATCCTTGGTTTTGGTTTGGAACATTTTTAGACTACTGTACAGTAGTTGAAATGGGACACGTTCACACGAAAGTGTTCACGGCAATGAGTTGTTTGCTAAATCATTCACCGACAAAATTTCTAGGATATTCTGTACATTTGACCTAATCTAACCACGCATTTAACGTTCAACACGAAAATATTTTAATTAGCACTCTTAGTAATAATTAAATAGTGATTCCTATAGCCGTGAACACTGTAGAAATTGTACATGTACTTGGAAATTTTCTTAACTAAAATTTATGACATTTTTTGCATAAATCTCTTATTACACAATTATTTATTAGTATCTAAAACTATATTTTTAACTATGACATTTCTATTTTTGGATAAGTTTTATTATGATTTATTTAAGAATGTTTGGGTTAGTTTTTTTTATATACCGGCATATATAAATTATGACTTATTTTGTTTATTTATTTATGTTTTCTTTAACATTTTATTTTGTTTATTTATGATTTCTTTTAGACATATGTTAACGATACTCGAATTCCCGTCCATACTTTTGTTATGTTACAACATTTGGATTGTTTACGATTTGGTTTTGATATCCTTTTATTATTTTATTTTTACGTTAATTTTATTTCAAGGTTACTTTTATTTTTTTTTTTTTTAAAAAAGAATGATTACCCCGATTGTATTTTTTTTTTTTCGGAACGGGAAGTTGATGTAATTCTTCTGTCTGTTGCTCTTTGAGTTCCTTAAATTGAATTTGTGTTTTTTTTTCTCTCTATTTGCTTCATAATTTGATAATTTATTAGCCCGCACATGAAAATTCATTGACCGAAAACTATTCAATACATAATTTTTCTAATTTTTATGGAGGATAGATATAAGGAAAGTTATTTTTTTTCATTTGCTAAGAAAATTCTCTTAGCGATACTAAACGACATTAATTTATGGTCAAAACAATGACATTCACCCGCAACTGTGTATTAGTTTAATGAATGGATGGAGAATTTTCTGTTATATTCGTATTGCAGTCGAGCGTTAAATTTTTTTTAAAAATGTTTATCAAACCGAGATTTTTGTTTCAAAACTATAATTATTATTATGCGGTTTTTTTTTACCTTTTTCTTTCAATCGCGGACAATTGAAATTATACAAATTGCTTGTTTGCTTGCAATAATTATCGTGACTATTTGTTAGATGAAGTACAATTAAATTTTACGGTGCGGAGAATTTTCAGAACTCTGAGAAAATTATCGTACAGATTAGATCAGCTTTCCGTTACAAAAACACATATACAATGTCTTTTTAAATAAAATAACTATTATTGTTCTTTTTTTTTTAATCTTTTGTTGATCTTATTTTTCTCAATTAATTTAGGGATTGTGAATAGGCTTTTCAAGTTCGATGACCATCTAGAATTTTTTTTTTAATTACCGGTATTAAATAAATGAGTGAAAAATGTTACATCAGAAAGTTGCAAAATATACTAAATCTTTTATTGTTTTCTTTTTTTTTTAAATTAATTCAATTCTTTTTTTTTTGTTTGTTTTATTCCCTTAACGATTATTTTTACATGCAGTGATTTATCAGCTTCAAGGAATTTCCAGGATTTACTCCGGACCCAATTTAAGCCATTACAATCATTCGTCTACCATTAATAATTACTATTCGCCAAATATTTCATCTTCTTGGACTTCGCCATACATTTCATCTCCACACCTGATAATTAATAAAATGGCTGATTGCAGGGTATGTGCACACTTGTTTATTTAAAAATATTAATCTGGTGTTTTACTACCAGTATGCATACAATGATCAATTTATCAATATAAAAAAAATTGGTGATCACTTACAAAATAATTTTTTTTACATTAATTTAGCTACTGTATTTTTAAATAAATTTAAAATTTTCCAGTTCAAAGTTTAAATAACATACCGTGTTATTTAAGTTTTGAGTTTTTTGTTTTACTTTTTTTAAATGTAATAATACAGTCAAACCTCTACTTACGTACTTAATCCGTTCCTGGGCTCTGTTCGTAAGTTGAAAAGTTCGTATGTTGAAA
>JAQGAY010000026.1:0-86488 GCA_034698085.1 Polydesmus angustus
ACTGAATTTTATAAGAAAAGTTACTGAATTTTATAAGAAAAGTTACTGAATTTTATAAGAAAAGTTACTGAATTTTATAAGAAAAGTTACTGAATTTTACAAAAAAAGTTACTGAATTTTACAAAAAAAGTTACTGAATTTTATAAGAAAAGTTACTGAATTTTATAAGAAAAGTTACTGAATTTTATAAGAAAAGTTACTACATTTTTAAAGTGACGATTCAAAATTTCATAAAATAAAATGCTTCCAAATTTTATAAAAAAAATTTCCGAAATTTACGAGAAATTTTTTGAATTTACGGGGACAATTTTTTTTTTAAAATTTTAATAGACTTTTCAAAAATTTTTGAAAGTTTTCGAATTTTCTAAAAAATAAATTACAGTAGAATGCTGTGCCGTATTTATAATACAGTATTAACAAACTGTACAAACTTTAGATAAAATCCTTATAATAAGCTTACGTAAGCGTAAAAATAGAATTTTTATATATTAGGGGTATTATTTTTTTTTTTTAAACGCAAAATCGGAGATTTGCCGTACAATTATTAAACAACACGGCTTACGTTTGACTAGAAATAAAAAATAATACAACGATAAAAATTGTAGCAACTGTCACGAGCAGGTTTCCCAAACTTAACTAAACTAGATAATTATATCTCAAGTAAGAAAGTAAAAAAAAAAAGACAAGAAAAGTTGCAAACCGCGCGACGTTGCATTAATATTCATTACCGAAAGAGCGAAAGAACGAACGAATGAGAGAAAGAGTAAATAATCTTAACCGGAGAAAAACTCTTCTCAATAATAAAAAAATAAAAAATCCCTCCAAATAATTTTGGCGTGATTTAGATCCTCGCCTAAGCATTCTCACTGACGTTAATACCTTTCGCGGCACCAAATATAGTTTGAAAACTGCGCCGTATTGGATGAAGGGAAAAAAAGCAGTTAACGTACGATCGATCCGTAAATCAATCATAATAAAGCTATATTTCCCACTCTTTTTTTTATTTATTAAAAAATGTTGATCTAACAATTTTTATTCCCACTAAAAAAAAATCCCCCTTATAACTGATAAAATATTGACGCAGTTTCACTAAATAAATAAGATTTTTTTTTTACGCCACTTAACAAGTTTTCTATCTGCGTTGCCAATCGAAACCGCACACGCAAAGTGGAACAAACGCCAAAAACAATTAACTTAGATTAAGTTCTAATAAGTCGATAATTACTTGTTTGTTGTTTTTTTTATTATTATTTTGTTACTCAAGCGTAAACCGATATTTGGAACCTCAAAACTAAATCTCGAATTGTATCAGGCATTTTGAAAAGGGATTAACCATAGAAAACTTGCAGCATTTCTTTTTTTAAAGGGCAAAAAAATAACTGCCAATAACATTAATATTAATTATTTTATTTGACCATTATAAACATAAATAAACTAAATAAAATTAGAACCAAATTCCAACGATAATACCCGTGTGTCCAAATAAATCTCAAAGTTTTGAAACAGGAATAAATCAGTCAAAATTTAATGAAAATGCAAGAATTTTTTTATATTTACATTTAGCAACATATCCGATTTAATAATAAAAAAACAATTTTTGAAATATGACCTCTATAACTGAGTCGGCACGTGCCAAGGCACTCACTCACGTTTGACGGCTAAAGCGTGCATCTGCCGTCTAGATCGCGAAAGTGCCGGCTGGGTATTCTCATGTGCGGCGTGCGGCATATTTATTAGAAATTTCGTTAAGCGTGTTAACTTGTGCTGACTCAGTTGTATAGGTCATATTCCAGAAATTGTATTTTATCACTAAATCGGATATGTTGCTAAATGTAAATATAAAAAAATTCTTGCATTTTCATTAAATTTTGACTGATTTATTCCTGTTTCAAAACTTTCAGATTTATTTGGACACACTATTTATTTCGATTTCTGAAACATTTTGATTTGTTGAAGACGTTCTACTTTTCAAAATCACTCTCTCTCTCAATTAACGCCTCTTTAATCACCTCATTTAACTAATTTTATAGCCAGTTTTATGATCGAATAAAATATCGATTCTCCGATAATAATTATATTAGATTACTCGTACTAATTTTCATGAATTCCAAATGATCGAATATCATCATCGTTCAGACCTCCTCTTAATCATAATACAGTATTAGAAGATAGATAAATTCACGATAAATATTATTTTTAAAGTTGTAATTAAAACGCTTATTCAATAACGTAACTCAACGCCGACGTTTACTTAATTAGAACTTGGAATCCAAAATAATATTTACCCGTCGGCGCAGACGGTATAAAGTATCTGTCTCCGTCTTCGCGCAAACTAACTACGCAATTCGAAATCGATTAAATCGGGAAGATTGAATATCATTCATTCTGTCAAACTAAAGAAAATGTTTCGCAAAAACGTCTCGAGTTACGATTTAAAACTTCAAACGCCAATTTTAATTTCGAAAATATAAATTTTAATAACGGCGATATTATAAAAACAAAACTGTTTATAATAATTATTATTCTAACTGCTGTATATTAATTTTAATTTACGACGTCAAAATAATTTATTTGACGTCATAAAAAGTAACGAGAACAGATCAATTATTTTGTTTAAGTTATTTTGCGTTACGCTAATAATTATGATAGAACAACTCAATTCCGTACAAACGGTTTTTTTATAATACCCGGTAATAATAATAATCATAAAATAATTCTCTATTTTACTCTATTTTTTTAGCGCTTAGTTGCAAATATGCATTCTAAATAACAAATCGCGAATTACTAATTTAGTAACATTGTTTCATCGGAATAAATGTTGCATAATAATAATTATGATTTTAAAAACATCGTTTCGTTCCAAGTAACACCCCTCGAACTTATTACACGTTAAATGCGATACATTTACATATAAATATTGTAATTACGCAAAACTTTGACCATGCGTTTCTAAGACAATCAAAAGATAAGTTAAATGATCAGTGTTTTGAAGGACGTGAATTTTAACATGATAAACTCAGAGACCGGATCTGTCCGACATTTCCCTTTCGTGTGATTTGACAGCTTCGACCAAGCTGGTTGGTTGAAACAAAAATCGTCCGAGTAAAAGAATTCAGTTATCTTTCAAATTTCAACCATTTATTTTTTTTTTTCGTTCCTATTATTATTATAATTATTATTTAGTATTAATCACAGTTATTGCGAGGAGCAAAATGTTTTCTTCATTTCAAAAAGGATAGATTTTTTTTTTATTTAAACCACAGTCGATGCGTAATCATTATTTGCTTTTCACCTTTGAGGCAAACTTTGTATCGTCAAATATTCCAAAGATTTAAACGGTCCAAAGTCTAGACTCTAGCCGCACTTTTTTAATATGAATTAATTTATAATCAAATACAGTACCCACTCAGACATCAATTTTCTTCATCGAAAAAAACAAAACAAACTGCGATAGATAAAAGGCGAAATTTTATCCTTTTAAATGATCAAAACGACACAAATTGCTCGCTTTAAATCGATAGAAAAAGTACAAATTCCTTCGAGCGATCGAAATTTCATTTTCGAACAAATGAAGTATTTGACAGAACTTTTCTGTATAATTTTATCAGTGCTTTCTTATAATTTCGAGGTCTTTAAAGCCGGTTTGAAGCCCTTATTTTTATCTGTGCAATTTAACGTACATTTTAATGCATTAATTTATTTTTTAAAAAATAACTGCAATTTTGATTAGTATTTTGGTTGTCCTACACTTCCATTTTTTCTACTGTTTAGGAACGTGTTATACAAGAACTAATTATAATCGTAAAACAATTAGTTTTTTTACGCATGAAATTTCAAGATACTGTATAAAAAAAAATCACAACGCGTAAGCTAATTATTTTAATGTTTTCCGAACACACAAAAAGTATTTAAATATCTCTTACCTAACAGATACGCTTCTACGCCATTGGTCCATGAAGTTGAGGTTCTTCGGTCAGCTGGAAAATAATAAAAAAAAACAACGAATAAATAAAAGTGTTACGCATACATAATAACAATAATAATAATAAAAAAACAAAACAATCATTATTATAACGCATTTAAGAATAATTGCAGATGCGAAGTCATTTAAATAATCGAAAGCAATAATTTTAAGCGATAAGATTAACCGTATTTAATGAACTTTTATTAGTCTTATATAGGTTTTACACGATTGAAATAATAAAAATATACAGTACACTGTATATAAAAGTTATCAACCGTTAAAACGAGGCCATAAAAAAAGAAGCACAAAAAAAAAAGACTAGATGAAAAATGTAACGTATAAACATTCAAACACATGCTGGGATTAGAATTTCCGCGGTAAATATTTGACGTGCCGTTGCGCACCTCACCCCCATTTGTATATATAATATTATTATGATAGATTTCTACTGCTACGGTAAACTCGCTGCTGGAACTTGCAGCCGAATCAAGAATTTTCCGTAAAAATAATGACAAAAACGGCGCATCTTTCACATAAATAAATTCCCGTATATTTTATTAACCACATAAAAATAACTTGGCAGAAAATAAAATGCATAATATATCAATCGGAATTTTTCGTTCCTTTCAACTAGAAAACAAAAACTTCAGTATTATGTAATTAAAGAAAGAGGGGGGCCCCAACCGAAAAGGTCCTCGCAGTTTGACCGCCGAGTAAAGCACAAAGAGCCTTTTGATGTAACCTTTCTTTTTACTTTTAACCCCTCGAGATACTTTTTTTATTATTATTATTTTAAGTTAAGACGATTTTTGGACCCATCTAAATACTCCGGCAGTTAAAAACTTTCTCTTCAGTATTTTTTTTTTAATGCTCTGGTTTATTGGAGGAACGAAAGTGAGTAAGATAGGAGGGGGGTAGGTTAGGTTAAGAGGGAAGAAAAAAAATAAATAAAAGGCAAAAAAAAAAAAAAAAAGGTCACTGATCCCCCAGTATCGTGTGCACTCTTTAACCAACCGCGCTCAAAGGTCATCTGCCTCGGAATCCATACAATTTAACAAAGTGACCGTTGTTGTTAAGTGAGCCCAGGCGCTGCTGCTGCTGCTGAATTCCTTTAAATTAGAGCTGCGAAGGCCACCAAATGGAGACACTGCACACAACATCACGTTTACACCGAAATGTTAAGTCAATTCATGTAATGACCCCTTTCAACCTTCGGTCAATGTCCTCTCACATACACAAACTATATCTCTCGGACCATACAAAATATACCCAGCAACTTCAGCACCTTTGCTTAACAAGAAGTTAACCATAAATAGGCCCTCGTTTTATTGCGACCTTTTCATGAAAAGTCAGTTTTAACAACTTTATCCACGTAATTAACCAGAAAAAGAAAGTTGCTAAAAGTTTGGGATTTGTATTTTAGAAAAATTTCTTTCGTTAAAAACGATTGAAACGATTGTTTATTTATTATGTTGTAACGAAATTTTTAAGTTAATTTAACGAATTCATATTTTTTTCCCCTTAAGCGCAGTGAACACAGAAGGTTAGAATTAAGTTGCGCAAAACCATTTACATATATTCAATTTTGGTTAATGATCTGGTTTAATTGCTTTCACTAGAATCGATAATTAGTGTAAACAGATAAACGACACCTATATAATGGATAAACTGCAATAAAAATAACATCTAAAAAAAAAAATTTAGGTTAGTAAACCTGCTTTTAAAAGCGTCGCAATGACCGAATAATTCGTCAACAACGGCGCAACATCCGTTTGTCCACGAAATATCCAAAAAATTTTAAAAAATGTATACACTAAGCACGTAAAAGTGCCACTTTTAAGCGAACAACTGTTAAGCATTAATAATTACGTCTACTTAAAATCCATTAATCCGAAAAATGTTGAACGTGCCTAATCGTCAAAATAATAATAACAAAAAAATGTCCCGGTTAAAAATAAAGCCCATCTTTAAAAAAATATATAAAAAGTATCTAAATAACTCTCAACTTTCATAGCGAATTTTTATCGAGTAACTTAACACACAAAAAAATAGAAGAAAAAAAAAATCGGTAACAAATTTTCTGTCGTCTCAAAAAATGTTAAGTGAAACATGTTTCCTACATAAAACTCTAAAGAATTAACATATAAAATAAATTTCGTCAAAACAACGCTAAAAAAATGTTTCAAGTGTCCTATACAAACTTTTTTGGGAGAACGAAAAAAAAATCCCCCTTGATAAAAGCCAAAGATAAAGTCAATATCACTTTTACTACATACACAAAAAATAATAATAAATACGATTTCAATATTTCATCTCCAGACTTCGCAATAAGTTTACAGACAGCAACAAATAAGAAATAACAACTTCATATTAATTTAAAATGACAAGAAACTTTTTTTAATGGTCCTTCTCGTGACTACCATGAAAAGTCGTGTGTATATTATTAAAAAACAAAAAAAAAAGTATAACATAATAATTTTACGTTACGACGAAGGTAAAACGAACGTGTTGTAAATTATTAAAAACCACGACGCACTATATAAATAAATAAAAATAAAAAATGCATATGTATAGTCGGAAGTCATTTTTACGGTCATATTCAGCCGGCACTAAGACGTCAAAAATGCGCTCGCATGGAGTGACGAGGCTAAAGTTAAAAATGGTAATGCGAGAGAGATAAAATATAAATAAAAATAAAAAAAAAGCGAGAGAGACGTAAAGTACGACAGTAAATGCCGTTCGGTTACATCCACAACGTCATCTGCTACTTCGTAAATTACCAGGATTAAAAATAGGATAGAGAGAGCGAGAGAGAAAAATGTGGTCTTAAATATTGTCGACGAATAAATAAATAAAAGTGGAAGAAGCAGAAAACTTTTTGAGAAAAATAAAATTAAAATAATGTTATAGATAACGAAAACTATAATAAAAAAAAATCAACCGTCGTTCTTATAATTTTGTGGCGTGTGTAAATTTGGTGGAAAACAATAATTATTCTCAAGTTTTCGCCAAAGTTATTTTTTTTTTCTTCCTTTCTTCAAATTTTAACGTTAATAATACTCTAGGAAAACAACGATAGAAAGAACGATGACTAATTAGTGCGGTTATCTTGTGGCTTCGGAATCGAAACGAACAGAAAATTCTTTAATAAATTATGTACAGTATGTCTTTTTAAATTATGCAAAATTCCAAACTTCCGAACAACATTTTTCTCTCCACTCAAAAGCCTCGTGTTTCGCTTATATTTAAATACTTTTTCCCTCATGACTCGTATAAACTCTTTTCCTCCTATAGCTAATAAATCATAACGCTTCTAACCAAAATATAATTCGAATGCTCAATAGATAATAATACAACAGACATATCGAACTTCTTAAACACGCAAAGTTTTTCTTTTTGTTCCTTTAAAAAAACATTCCAAGGCGACAATAATTGTAGATTTTAGTGTAAATCCACGCCGTTAATAGCGTCAAATTTAAAAATAAAACCGTATTTCAGTTTCAACGATAAGAATAATTATCATGCTCGAAACACTCTTTTTTATTGTTTACATTCAATAAAAAACGTCAACAAAAATGATTTTAACAATTGCTGCTGTTTATTTTACGAGTTTATAAAACTTTCAGTTTAATAAACTTTTTGTACGGTACATAGTAGTACTCAAGGTAAATAAGAAAAAATTATCAAAATAAATGAAAATCTAAATAATTCCCATTTGATTTTAATACTCTTTTTTTTTTCACTGATTGAGTTGCTCTCACTTTGAGCCTAGTAAACAATAAAAGTCAGTTCTTAAATTTTGCTTTAAAAAGGATTAAGACAAATAATACGAAATGAAACAGCAAATAAAACTTCAGCATCTACTGAAAACATGTATTTTTATTAGAATTGTTTATCACAATTAATTAATAAAATACTGGCTCATGAAACCGGGATATTGATTTAGGATGTCCCTGTAGTTCGCCTTAAATACCAAATTTAGGTAGAAATCTGGTTTACTGAATTCAGCTAAAGTACATACAACAACTATCCGTGCCCCACTGAATTTCGTTCTGAAGTTAAAACGAATTTTTATTTTTGTATTGAAAAATATTTCTTAATCCCTTTTTTCCACATTCATCACGTTAAAAATTATTACGGTATATTTTTTCGCCTTCGAGCAAAAATACTACGAAATGTGACATTATTCGCGTATTTATAGCTGACAAGAAACTGAAACCAGCACTTAAGAAAATATACTAAAAAATAAATAATAAGAAAAAAAAAAAGAAAAAAAAAGTTTATGCAATGATTAGAGAGACACGGAGCAAATTTCGATGGCTCCGAGCCAGTAAACACGCACTATTTTCCTCCCAAACAAAAACAGAAAAAAATAACATCCCCTTTTCTTTTATAAACTTCACACTGAGCTTGATTGCCAAAAAGTACAAACGTTTAAAACTTTTTGAAACCATCATCACTCATTCGATTCGGAGGATTTTTCTTTTTGGTATACCGTTAGCCTATAATAATACTAATAATCATAAAAATAATAGAGAAGAGACCCACCGTCGAGAGAGAACCAACGTCTACAACCAATTTTTTCTTTTTCTTTCTCCAAAATTAAAGGTTTGCTCATGTGCTCATCTCTCATTTGCACTAACCATAACTTATCACTCACTGCTTTACCCAACCCTTACATCAAATAAATTCTCTCTCGCGCTCTCCATCCTCTCTCTACAAAAGAGAAGTAGAAAAAAAAATAATTTTTCATGCTTGCATCCGCCGCATATTAACCTATAGAGAAACGGATTTCGCGTGAGACTGTTGTCTGGTCCTTTTCAGAAGAAAAAAAAAATAAAATACCCCCCCCCCCTCTTCCCTTATAATTTTCGTTTCCCTAACTCACTCACCCACACAGTTTCAAGTTTAAAAGAGCCTCTCCGAAACCGAGCCTAAAAATTATTATTCGAAGGGGCCTGTAATACTGTATGTGTGTGTTTTTGGGTACCCCGCAAAACCTTAAACCACCTATGAGGATGTGAGAGGCAGTTAACCGTTCCTAAAATTATACACGTTCGAAGCTTGAATTACACAAAAGGATGCGCTGGAAATGGGTCTTTTTAGCAGCAGCAGCAGCTTCCTTTTCGAGACCCATCTCCCCTCCCCCTATTCCATTCAAAATGATCACCAAACTAACGGTAAACACGCACACTTCCCATAGGTCCCATCTGTATTGTTCCAAACCCCCTAGGACTCCATCACTTTTTCCTTCTTCCACTTCCTAGTTAGATTTAGTCTAGTAAACCACGAGGAATGATTTTTTTACTTTTTGAGGTGGCTAAAAACATGTATTTATTAGTGATCGAATCTTTGGGAATTCTTTTTTTTTTCTTCTATACAAAAATACGACCGGGATAAACCTGATTTTAATCGAAGGTAAGCTCAAAATTTGTTTAGTTTTTTACTTTAAAAATCAAATCGTTATTTGATATCGAATGAATGAATGAAAAACGACGACTTTTAAATCAGTTACAATAACGGTTAAAAATAATGATAATAATAAAGCTCAAAATTTAATTTAAAACTAGTAAATGGATAACCAAAAGCTATAAACTTTCATAAACCAGGTATTAAAATTTCACGCGTCTTGTCAACAACGTCAAACGCGAACTGAATTAATGTTGAAAATGTGTTTAAATAAGAATTAAAATAGATTTGAGATTTGAAACAAATCTACCGTAGTATATAAATTTTAAAAAACTGGAATTAAAATTGACGAAGACAATTTTTGTGTTTACGTGTTGTTATCTTCGACAAATTTATTCCTTTTTTGAAAACGAATTCGCGTTCGCCCTTATTAGCGTTGCGGTTAAATATAAATAATAATAATTAAAAAAAAGTTAATCTAGACGAAAAGTTTATGTTTTATTAAAATTGTTGATAAAATGTCAGCAAGCATCAGTTATTAAAATACTGAATTAATTACCCGAACGAAAAATAAATCTTGCAGCCCTAGTCGATCGTATTACTACTTCGTATACCCACTGTATAATTAAATTAAGAAGATAATATATAAATCAAAAAAGGCGAGAAAAAATGTGGCCATGCCTTAATCAAAAAATGTAATCTTAAAAGCTTATGCAAATGTTTTTGTTTTTTTTAAAAAAATCTTGACGCGTATGCAAATGAGGTCTCGTTTAATAAATCAAAAAGTATATAACTTTTAAATAAAAATTAGTAGTACATGTTTATATATATTTTTTTATCCAGATGAATAAAGAAAAACAATCTAATCAATTTAACAATAATTGCCAAATCGAAATATACGTAGTTCAACCCGGTCATAGACCCCCCTCAGATATAACGCTATCTCTGATATAACGTCATTTTTCGTGAGAGTCCCTTAACAATCTAAAAAAATTCAACTATTTTTACGTTAACCTCGGCTATATCGTCAAAAATAGTATTTTTTCCCCCTTTCTTTTTTATTTTATAAAAGATTATTGCAATAACGAACCAAAATTAATGGCTGGAGATTTTAAATTTTCGTGAAATACTGTGAACCTTTGGCATACCTATTTTTAAGTTTTGTTTCTTTCAAAAAACAGTGAAAAAAAATTTGCTAAAAACTTGTAAAAGTCTAGATACTGTAAGTACATGTACTGTATCTAAAAATAACATGTAATGTGGAAATAATGGTTCGTATAAATGGATGCCTATTATCGGATAAATATACAGTATGTACGTAACATACTAAGGTGTTATAACCGTAATATTGAAGGAATCTATCGATTTTTGTAAGCCCATCATCAATCGCTCACGATTATGCTCGTACCTGATTTATGTGTTCAGATAAAACGTTATAAATTACACGGTCTCTCCAATGACGTTATAATTTACCGTAATCTACCGTAATTTGCTTATCCTAATTTTTTTTACACCGGTATCAATATTTATTAAATATGCTGAAACAAAATTTTTTAGAATCTAATAACGCAGTATCAGCGATTAAAAAAATAAAAAAAAACTTTAAAACTGGCTTTTTTCCCCCTCTCATTTTTTTGCCGATTAAATAATAGAATCAAAAAGTGTCCGAAACATAATTTATGCCAAGATGTCGCAAAATTAAACTAATCGCTCCATTCAAAAGCATTCATAAATACTCGTTTAAGAAGCTATTAACTCAAAAATCCGGGGAGTTTAATTCGCAGATCGTAAATTTAAAATTTCTAATCCGCAACAACCGTAACACAAAAATATTTTTTTCCACAACTTTTTAAGTACAATTATTATTTTTTTTTTTGTAACAAACACTTAGTTAAGCCAAAATTGAGCTCAATACTGTAGTTCCAACAATGAAATAAAAAAAAATTCTAAAATAAGTAAAAGAAAAAAAAAAGAATTTACCGAAGTTAATTTATAAACACATATCGAGGGCACATGGTATTAGTTGTCGACACAGTTAACGATTACACACACCCACCCACACGTCTTTAGCCGTTGCTTTAGCGGAGAAAAAGAGAAAAAAAAAATACTTCATCCGTCGTAAACTTCACACTATCAGTGTCCCAGGCGGCATTTTGTTTTTTTCCTGATAATCCACAAAAAAATAAGAAGAAGAAAAAAAAAAAAAAAACTGGCAGTAACTTCTCGGAAAAAGGATGTTACAAAGTATCATGTTTGTGCCGAGCACTAGGGGTGAGAGAGCAGCCGCAAAAAAGAGAAGAAGAAAATGAGAGAAAAAAAACACAACATAATACAAAATATATATCTCTCCCCAGCAAACACATATGGGATATCTTAAACGATTGCGATTACAAAAAAAAAACACACACAGTTTTTCTCTATTGAACTTGTTCGGCAGTAGGCTCATGTTTTTTTTATATAATATACTCGTACATGTGCGAAGGGTGAACTAAATGAAATAAAAAAAAAAAACATTTAACTTTCTTCTTTTTCTTCCTTAAATTTGATCTTTCAAATTCGTAGAAATTCTTAATTCGAAAATAATTTTTAGTTAGAAAAGATTAAAAAACTCCAAAAAAAAAGTCACCTGATTATATCAATTAAATTTGATCAAACTTTATTTTTTTTTAAAAAAAAAACAACAACAAAAACGTATTCACTTTTTCATTGGTTTAGAAGGCGGTTTGGAGTCGGTATTTATTTGAGGTTAGTGTTTAAGGTTGTCTGTCTGTACTGAAATAATTTGTATAAACAAATATTTTTTTTTCAAAAAAAAAAAAAATGGTTTGATTTGTACCCCCCACGAATGATACTTGGTAACAATTTAGCCGAAACAGATGCCCCACCCTCTCCAGCTTCTTGGTTTTGATTCTCACCGCTAAACACTTCAAGATATAGTCTTCATTTTCTACTCAATTAACTCCTTTTTTTTAATGTTTCGCCTCGCCGATGATATCAAAAAAACAGAAAGCTATCGTCGAAATTCTTAATCTATAAAACTGCGGAAGATGAACGAGGAAAAATCGCGGATTTTCTCGAATCAAAACTTAAATTCGGTTCTGTGTGTATAATAACGAAATTCCAAAAGGGACCTAAAACGTTTAAATAACTTTTTAAGAATTTTTTCTCTCTCCCGGAAATGTCAAAAAAATAATCGACGGGTAATTATTATTAAGCATTTAAATAATGAGAAAGCGGGGATTTTGGATAAGTAACAGTTGAGCGTGCGTAAGGTAAGTTCTAATAAATTCAAAAATGTTTTTTTTTTAAAGATAAGGTCAAAATGTCAAGAGTTAATAATTATTGTAACCGGTGTAACCAACAATAATTCATAAAAAAAAGAAGCCCTAAAATATTATGTGCGTAGAAGATGGTTGGTTATATCAAAAGTTTTTATCTCTGTATTTTGTTGTTGTTGTTGTTTTGTTAATTTGATGGGCGTTTTCTCTGACTCGCACGCAAATTCTCGCAGCTTTTTAGTCGCCAAAATTGTTGATACATGAAATATACATTTTTTTAAATACCGGTATAAAAAAATAGGCATGTATAAATTTAAGTTTTGCTTTTTCGGAATTTGATACAAAAATGTTATTAGGGAGCGGGTATTAAAAATCAACATTTTTTTTTATCTCGCTGATGAAAAAAAACAAAAATTAACCGAGATAACGTATTACGCTTTCATTTTGCTCGTAGATTTATGATACATTTTAGAAAACTTGAACTTTAAAAAAAAATTATATCTGAAAATACCGCGAGCATAAACAGGGATAGGCAAATAACGCTTTTAATTTGGGCAATTTAATCATTATAGGCTCTTTTTTTCATAGAAAAATTATGCCGAACTCAATTAGTATTGAACCCTAGTAGGCCTATCTAAATATCTGAATGTCACATGGAAAAACTTGACTTTAATCACTTTTTTAACATTGAATTGTTTTATTCTGTTGTATGATGGAATATTTTGTCATTATATTTTTTAGTTAATCATTATAAAAATGAAGTTTACCGTTGCAGTTTACAATACAATTAAGTAATTGACTTAAACGTTGATAATCTCATAGGTGCAATTTAAGGACTAGGACCGTTTCAGCACGCGTATACAATCAATAACATTATTTTTTTTATCTGTCACTACGCATAAAAAAAGACTTTTTTTAAAAACAGCTCATAAACAAATAATACTACTGTAATATTTTTTTCCAAAAAAAAAAAGCAGTCGAAACAATATACAGTCAAAGCAAAAACCCAACCTAATCAGCTAAAAAGTCAATAAAATACACACAAAAAAAAAAAAATCATAAAATAAAAATGAAATCATTATATTAAATAAAAATTTTAAAAAATGAGCCTACCAAAATTAGCCCCCTTGTAGTCAAGGCTTAGCTGTTTCCTTGCCATCGCCTCATGCATTGCTAGAATAATAAATCATTGCAACAAATTAAAAAAAATTTCATACAATTAACGAAACAAAAAAATAATAAAATAAAAACAAACATATCAAATCAACAATAATAATAAAATAAATAAATCAAATCAAGGATATAAAAAAAAATAAAATAAAAGCACACACGCCCAACAGAGCTCAATTCTCTCCCACAAACACACAATTGAAACGTCGCGACGTGGAAAAAGAATAACAATAATAAAAACAATTCTCGATGGCCCGTTATTAGCGTCGTAAATAAACAAACGGCAAAACTAGTTTTTGGTGTGTTTCTTTCTTTTCTTTTTAACTTGAAACGCTCATTTGTTACAATGTAAACGAATGCCAATGTTCAGAATTTCGCTTACATTTCACTGCCAAATATTTTTTTAAACTTGTATTAAAAATAAAAAGAAAACACGAACAATTTTATAAATGTAAATTTTAAACGTATAGAAAACTATATGTTTCAATTTTTAACCTTTATTATTTAAATTTAAAAAAAAAATGTAAACGATTTTCGTAACGTTCCTCGACAATAATGAGATTTGAGAATGGGACAGGGTAAAGAAAAAAAAAATGTATTAGAAAATGAAAAGATAAGAAAGTGAAAAGGGGAAAAAATTATAGTAGAATAATGTAAACAAGTAATGAGAAAATTCAATTAATGTTAATTATTATAAAATAGAATAAACTTGTTTACTATAACAACACATCCTAAATAATACAAATAACGAAACGAAGACTGGTGGGCGGTATACTGATATCCCACCCCAGACTTCTGCTTTCGCTATTTATAGTTTTAGTCTAATCCGGGCTTCGTTTCTCAATGCACAGTGCAAACACATTTCTGTCGCGCAGCTTTCATCTTCTTTTCACGCACGCGCAAACTCAACAGCCACCATTACAAAATAACAATGAAAAATATGAATGAAACCAAGTCAAAAACTCAAAAGTGTTTTTTTTTTTTACTTTTTAAAATATTACTCAACAACAAAGTTATTACAGTACAGGTAGTTTTATATACACAAGAGATAAAAATAAATTAATTATAATACAGGCAATTAAAAATCGTTGTCGTACAATTTCTTCATTGTCGTTTAAAGACAGTTGTTGATTATTTTTTTCAAATAACTTTTTTTAATTAATTGTTTTTATAGATAAGTTAAATAACGAAAAAAATTCATTGCGGTTAGTAAATAAATTCTCGATTTATCGAATTAAATTCTAGTTTTTCTAGTAAAAACATGAACAAAATTGCTTTAAAAAAATTGATAACAAAAAATTACAAGGTTTGTTTTTGTAATCGAATTCGAAGGGGCTTACTACACTTTCTCCCTTGTTGTATTAAAATGATGTAATAATTACGATATGTACTCTATAGCTACTGTAATAAAGGTTTTTTATCTGCAGACGCAAAAATTTACAATGTTGTGAATTTTAGTTTTTGTGTTATTCAACAAATAAAGCCACTTTTTTTTATCAGATTCAAAAGGGGAGTACAGGGAACGATTATTCAAACTTTGGACAAAAATTCGAGTTTAATTAATTTCGCAGTTAAATTTTGAGTTAAATTAGCTAACCATTCGCATAATAATTTGGTATTTGTTGCATTTATTATTCCCTACTTGTACTTAATCGTCTATCTCGCATTAAACAAATCACGGTTTTACATATAAAAATTTCAGCCAGTCAATCGCC
The DNA here is from genome assembly GCA_034698085.1 of Polydesmus angustus. NCBI lineage: Eukaryota > Metazoa > Arthropoda > Diplopoda > Polydesmida > Polydesmidae > Polydesmus > Polydesmus angustus. The sequence goes on from JAQGAY010000026.1 coordinate 15,537, forward strand.
TGTGTTAATACATAGAAAATAGGTGAAGAAAACCAATGCACTGTTTACATAAATTCAGAAACTAATCGTTTAGTTACGAGACTTTCACTCACATTTTATAAAACTTTTAAAACTCCATTAAACTTTTGACTGTAGCGCATATTGTACGTAACTTGGCAATAATTTCAATTCTACGTATAGGATGGCGCAAAAAAAAGTGGCACTCTCTTGCAAAATTTAGAATAATAATTTTTTTAAAAAACGTTTTAACCTGAAAAAACTTGTAAATCTTTATCAAATATTAATTAACATTAAATCAAAAATTCTCAACAGTTTTCGCTAATCGTTTGCTCCACTGGTAAATGCTCCTGTCAGAATACGATCTTATGCTGTTATTCTTGTCATTGTAAAAATGAAAAAAAATTAAAGATGGCAATCAGAAGTTAATAAAATAGTGACGTCAAAGGTTTGAGTTAGTAATTAAGGGAAATTTTACAGGTTCAAATTCATCAAAAAACATGTAATTTACACTAGATTTCACGATGGGGTGCCGCTTTTTTTGTGCCACCCGATATATGACTGTATACTGTACATGTACTTAAAACTTAAAATCCTCCATTTTCTTTTCTATCGATTGCAAAAAGCAGCAGTGTGACCTTCGCACGCATTTCCCACCTATTAACTCACGCAACAAACCTATGCCAAAATATACGCTTACCGGTATTTGATGGAGAGAAAGAGAGGAGCTCTATTATCGTTAACATTTACTAACTCAACACGTCCATATAAATTCCTCAACTTATCTCTCTCTCCCCCCACACACATGAAATTTTACGTGCGACTTAAAAAAAAAAAAGTTATGTGTAAACACACCCTTCGACGATAACCCCTTTTACGTCAGCTATTTTAACGCCGCCGCCGCTGTAACGTTTAATTTGATGACATGTTTTCCACACCCAAACAAATTGTTAGGGGCATCCCTCGTCTCGCCTTCCGCCCTTATGCTCATCACGGTGCCCCAGACCCTCCTCCCTCGCGCCATTAACTCGATCCGGAGCAGCAGCAGACAAAACGCGTCAATAACAATTTATTAGCGATTAAAATAACGATGATTAGCAATTAAATCTTAACGTCAAACCTCCCCCATCATCATCATCAACATCATCATGACGAGCTAAACTTAAGGGGGGGCGAGCTGTGACGACGTAATGATGACGTCATAAAAGTGTGAGCGCGCCAAAAACTATAAAGCGAGAGATAGGAACCTCGTGAAAGATGCGAGCGACGCAAAATGGGCACTAAATGACGTCGTAATGCGAGGAAATGGCCAATTTCGGATGTGGGCCAACGTCCTCACGTTCCATCAATCCCTCTCTTAACTTTTTTATCTTCTTCACTCACCCTTTCTATAAATAAATTTTGATTTGTATAACCCGCGTGTGCGAAAGAGTGATAGTGAGAGAGGGAGAGAGAGTGAGAGGGAACTGGTGGTAGGCCTACATTTATGCAACAATCAAGTTTATGTAGACGCGGAAATGGCCTATCAAATGTTTATAACTCGACGTTTTTCGTTACTCGAGCGACACTGAACTCGTTTTTCCAAAAGGCAATTTTCAAGTGCGCTGCACCAAGAGTGATCTAAGTAAAGAGATTGAGTGAGAGAGGAAAGAGAGAGAGAGAGATTTTTCGACCCCCATCAAAATTATGACTACTTTAGCTGGCAAATATTACCAGGCCGTCTAGACCTCGTGAACATCAAAACTTCCCTCCTCGAGTAGTTAACCATTACGGTACGCTAAACGAGCGCAATAGAGAGAGAGAGGGTTGTTGTGTGTGATAATATAGCAGCCATTTTGTACCTTTAACAATACCATAACCTACCCACATACATACACTAACTTCTTCTCCCCTATCTTTTAACGCTCGTCTAATCGACGATCAAACAACTCCATAAACAATCACGAGCGTATAAAAAGTTTAAGGTCGATAGTAAAAATTTTAACTAGCATTCCTTTCTCTTACTTAATAATAAAGTGTCCCATTAAATTTTTTTCATGGTTTTTTTTTTTATATATATATTTATATATACGTTGCCTGTAAAAATGGACGGGGTTGCCAGGAAGAATGTTAAAAAGTTACGGCAACTTTTTTTCGAACGTTACCTTTTATGATGTTGACCTATAATTGGTTAAAATCAAAAAGAGTGAAGGGAATACGTTGTACGGTATTAAAAATAAAAAATAAAAACCGCGATTGGAAGAGAAGGAGGAAGGAAAGGTTGAATCGGAAATTTAATATAAAATTTTATTATGCATTTATACGAGTGTGTGTGTGTATATGTTACGATTGTGGTGGTTGTTGTTGTTCGGATTCATTCACATTTGAAACTGACGTTATAAAAGTTTTACGAGAGTGTAGCGGGGGAAAGATTTTTATTTTAATGCTCGACCTTGCCCCATTAAATAACATGGTCGTTCAAAATGGTAAAGAGAGAGTGAGGGAGAGTACCAACGCCATTTTGTTTGTTTACATTTTTTTTTATGGATTCATAGTTTTCGTGATTTTAACTTGGTAATGAATTTACCGGTAGAAATTTTGACCATTTTTAAGTCTCCCGCGCTTATAATATTGTCAAACGTCACGAGTAGATAACTTAATAATAATATAAAAAGTTCAACTTTTATTTCTAGTTATACGTCGAAAAAAAATAATAGTTTCCAGGAAATACGATTTGAAATTTGCTCAACGCTTATTTTGTATACCGGTACTTATTGTAAGTTGTTTTTTTCGTGTTTTTTGTAATTTTTAGTTAAATTACTTAACGCTTGAAAACGTGAAAAACACTTTAATAATTAGGGAATCAATTACTTTACGTGTTATTAAGCCAGTTTTATTTCTACCATTAATTCATTTTGTCATTTTCTTAGAAATTAAATAAGGTTAATTTACATTCCTCTCTAACGGTATTTTTTTTTTTTTTTTTGTTGAATACAATTAAATCTGTTTAATATACATTAGGTAGTAGTCTAAATCGCGACTGCACCGTAAACTCAAATTAAGTCTGAGAATTAGATTAAGACAACAGTAATTTAATTATTGGATAAATTGGAAGATGATAATGTAATTGCAAACATCATTTTTCAATAATAAAATCTCGTACAAGATTTTCTTATTAAATCTCGTTCGAGGATTGTTTATTAATCTCGTTTATTAAAACCTATTTAGTTGGCCCTAAAATCGTGTAAACAAAGCAATTCTATTTTTTAAAATCCTCGTTTTATACTAATCTGAGTTTTGCTAAACCATATACTTAGTATTATCTATAAATCAAAATTAAATCCTTAAATCTAGATTACGAAAAACTGAGAAATTAAACCCGTACTTATAAAAAAGAAAGAAAATATAGCAAGTTCCTGATGCAATTTCATCAGAGAGCGATACCCACTTTTAATCGAAACTGTAACGCTATTTGGCGACAGAAAAAAAAAATGTTTCTCGAAACACTTCCGTCACCGCATCTGTTACGCATGCGTATCAGAATAAAATGTCGGTAATAACAATAAGATATAATAGAATTTTTTTTTCCTCGGTGAGAGAGAGTGGGTTACGTATACAGTAAGTATAGATCCCATTCTATCTCTTTTTAGCGTGACTGAGATGAGGCTTTGATGGAGATTTGAACGCGCATTCTCTCTCCCACGCATCGCGACTTAAATAAAAACTCTTTACTTAAATAAATAATAATAATAATAAAAAAAATAATTCGGGAGACAATTTACTCGCCTATTCCAAACCCATAAAAATGCGCGTAATGAACAACGCACTATTTTAACAGGACTAGATATTTAATTCAAGAAAATAAAAAATGTCGGAACGACGTTATAAAAATATAGTCTACCAGTAGAATAATTTTTATTAGAAAATTCTTGGATTTAATTGCGAGAGTCGAGTCGAGCAGAGTGAACGGACGATGTTCGTTACGTGGTGAATGAACTCGTAAAAAAAGCGTTAATTAAAACCGATTGTTACGGCCCCCGCAATTTTGGCGCTATAATATAATTAAAGAAAAAATATTCTACAAACTAAATTTTATTAATATAACAAAGAAATTGAGATTAATTGCAGTAAACGTAATAATAATTATTATTTACAACTTTTAAACAATCGTTTCTGCTTTTTTTTTCTACGAATTAATTAAAATTTCATCTTCGATCTAGATCGTATCGATAAAGTTTAGAATTTATTTTTTTTTATAGTGTGAATTGAGCTTATATTTTGCGAGTCCGTTGCTCTTCTTTTTATGATGATTATTTTACGCGCCAAAACTCAAAAAAAAAAAAAGAAGACACTTGGATTGAAAGTACTTACATTTATACATTAGCGCCATCTATCGGCGACAGCGTGCAACTAGAAAACTCAAATTTTTTTTCTTCCTTTCTCTCGCTCATTCGTTCGTAATAATAATAATAAAAAGTCTCTTCGACGTTAAACGGACGTAATGTCACGGTCACGATATACACTTAATTAAAAGTTTTTTTCTCTCTCTACACTCATTAACATCTCTCAACGCTGACGTCACAAACACGTGATCAAATGAGGACAATTATTAACACGCATATTTTTTGTGTTTCTATTATTAAAATATTTAGCCCCAAAAACACACAATAACCGACACCCACCCCTACTTTCCTCTGGGATAATACGAGTTAACAGCTGTATTTACTAAGTAATAAACAATAAACATAAAACCCAAAATAATGCAATTTTATTTTAGCTTTTTAAGGGGGAAAAAAGCGAAAAATTGATGTCACATTCATCAACATTTCACAAACTCAATGATTGGCACTTTCGAAACTACCTCATCGCTTTTCGTTTCTATTATTATTATTATAAAAATAACTCGTAAATTAACTCAATATATTATCCTCGCGATAAATTTACAATCGAAGAGAACTCAAAAAAAAAAAAAAATTTTATGCAAATTTATTAGCAAATGCGAGTAAAAAAAATATATAAACAATAACAAATAATAAAACACGTCAAACAAACAAAAATTGTCAAGTAAATGTACTCGTACACACAATTTTCCTTTTTACGTTGTTATTTTTTTTTTTTTAGTTCAAAATCAATAAATTATTAAAGAGTGAAAGAAAATTTTTAATCAATAAATTCATTACAGTATTATAAACGTAACAAAAACCTCATTTTAACGACATTTTCTCTCTTCGTTAATAAATTAATAAAAATTCGATACACATTTGGAAATAAAATTAACACTTCCCTCCCAAGTTTTTTTTTTTTTCAAACTTCCGGAGTACCGGTAAATAAAAATAATAAAATAAAATTTCCACCGTAAATAATCCATTAAAAAATCTTCAAAAAATTTAATAAACAAAAATTTACTAAAACCTCATTTTAACGCCAAATTTTCTCTCTAATTCTCTATAAATAAATAAAAATTCGATACCGTACATATTGGAAATAAAATTAACACTTCCCTCCCAATTTTTTTCCCCAAACTTCCGGAGTAAATAAAAATAACAAAATAAAATTTCAACCGTAAATAATCCATTAAAAAATCTTCAAAAAATTGAATAACCAAAAATTTACTAACAAAAACAACAAACTAACCAACAAAACTTTTCAATTAAAAAAAAACAAAGAAGATAACGAACATGATTTTAAAATGAAGTGCCGGGGGAATGAAAAATGAAAAGAGAGGGTTGAAGAAGACAAACAAGAGTGGGATAGTTAGATAAAGGTTGTAGGAGTATAATAATAATAATAATAGGCGGAGGAGGAGAGAGATGAGCTCGAAGGGTCTTTCATAAAAGCGAGGGAGCGGAGGTGGTACCAAACCACGGCGAGCATCATAAAGCGAGGGGAAGAAAGAGAAGGAGGAGGGGGATAAAAAGAGAGAGAAGATATTAAAAAGAGAGGGATGAAAAGAAGGAAGGAGGGGGATGAAAAAGAAATAAAAGTCAGTCAGAGTCAAAGTCATGCTTGTTTTTTTGGCTTACCCAACACAGAAGCGTTGGCAAAGGTTTGTTGAATGGTCGGTAGGACGTAGGGTGAACTCGTAGGAGCACTACTACCATAAGGCTGAGACATTTCTACCCCTCACTCACTCACTCCACTATCCCCCACCTCACTCACGTCGTTAAGAACAAATCGATGTTTATTCGTTTTTTATTAGTATTATTATTAAAATGCAGCACGCGTTTTAGAAGGAAACGTAAAAAAACAAAAAACAACCGAAACCACAATTGACTTTTTTCTTTTTTTTTTAAAAATATTAATTTTCTTATTATTTCGAATATAATATATTTACGAGTTGTATCGATCGTTTGTAGTGATACATGGATCTCCAAACAATGGTTTTGGAGCGTAAGAAACTGGGTTTAGCCGTCGTCACCGTGCTACTACTACTCATATTCTCTCTCTCTCGCGCTTTCTCGTATTAAAAAGTACGTGTTTTTGAAGGTGAGAGAGGAGAATTGCGCTCGCTGGCTGTGTGCTGTTGGCGACGACGGTTGAATAGCTCTGCGATAGGCGCGCCGAATGGCTAAGCTGGTGGCCTCGGTTCTGCCGCCATCTAAGCAGAAAGCAGCCGCCGAGCAAAGGCCTTGTTCTACGAGAGATTAAACAAAAGCCTCACGCACAAACACACGCGCGCTTTTCGTTTATGAAACACACAACGACGTCATCTAATGGCCAAACATGCATATTAGATGCGCTGGCTCAACAACTAAAAACCGATCGATATACAATCTCTCTCTCGCGTTAATTTCCAAAGCATACACTAACTTAAAATTGCTGTGTTTTTTTTTCCCCTTCCTTTCTTATTCTTACGCTTAAAAACATTTTATTTATTTTTTAAGAATATTATTAATTAAATTTTAATATTAAAAAAGTTTTTTTTCCCGACCGGTAGGGGGCGATCAAATCGATTTAATAATAATTTTAAGTGCTGTTGTTGTGGTGGTGGTGGAGAGAGAAGAATTGATAAGTTTTGTGATGATTAAGCGGGCACTTAAGTGTGAGTAAGAAGCTGAGTGCGAAGATAATTCTATCGATTGTTACATTTTATATATGACGGATCGATAGGAGAAATAAGAGAAAGATTAACCCTGGCCAACTTGAGTTGAACGACATTTTTGCTTTCCCCCCGCAGTTTGTTTAAATCCTCGCTAGATGGAAGCACGGGTTATTAGCGGCCATTAGGTACTGTTTTTTTCCTCCCATTTCCATCTTTTTATCTTCTGGATTTTTTAAAAATTTTTTTAGTTTTAAATTTGTAATTAGATTTACGCGATTATTAGTTTAAAAAAATGTTTAAGGCGAGGATTATTTTTTTTATATAAAGCGCTCTCGTATTTTTTTAAAGCTGCTTTTTCTTTTTTCCCTCTGCGTTTTTGGTTTGTATAAAAATCGATGTGATTTTCCCTTCCTTGATGTATTACTCCGCCAGTTTTTTTTTTTTTTTTTTGTTGGTACCCGCCTTCGCCGAAGGTGGCGCTAGTCGAGCCAACAAAACTCATTAGAATAAACGCCAACCAACCACGAAGGTCATAATCGTTAGCCAACCATATTGCAGGAAAAACGACTGCCATGCGCGTGACGACATTCGGCGGCCATCTTGGATTCACCATGTAAACAAACATAAATTATTTTCGTTTTTTTTTTAACGGAGAAATAAAAATTCATCAATTTTTATTTCCAAAAAAATGATCATTTTTTAAATTTGTATTTTTCGTTAGAATTTAATTTCACAGTGCATAACAAATTACTAAAAAATAAATAGTGTAAAAGGAATTTCAAGCCTTTTTTTTTGTATATGAGAGTAAATTTTTAACGACGATGTTGAAAGAAAGAATAAAATTCTTTTAATTGAGTGTTAAACATTTAACTACAAACAGTAAAAAGAGTTTTAATAGCTTATAAAAATTTACCGCACTCCCCCCCTTACTCAATAAATAGCTTAGATATCTTTTTTTTACACCTTTTAATCGCACCTTTCGTTCAGCTCAAACAAAAAAAATTCTGAAAAGAGAGATAGATGGAGACAGAAACCAACAAAGCATTTCAAAATTAACAATTTAAATTATGTCGTTCGATTTTTTTTTTCTTTTCAAATTTTTTCACGCGTTAAAATGAATAATAGTGGCAATATAAAAAAAAGGGCTGAAAGTGCCATTTATCCAAAATTGAGGGTTTTTTCTTTAAAAAGGTTCTACGTATTCAGGGTTATAGCCACAAAAAAAACCTGAAGTTCTATCGGCTTTAATAATTTTAACGCGTAAATTGTACGTAAAGTGACGGCAAAAATGATTTTCGAGTGTCCCATTTTATAGGTGGCCAAATACCTTAATTTTTAAAATTTTTAAGATTTTTTTTTTGAATATTTCCTTTCAAAAATATCCAGTTATTAAGAATAATTTGTTTTCCCGTCTTTTTAAAGATGGTAAATACGAGAAAAAATGATTTAATTGAGTGAATTTAATAAAAAAAATTTTAAACAGCTAAAACTTGTTTTTCTCGAAATTTACTTTTTGGCACTTTCATCCTATTTTATTTCCACTCTAGAATAACATTAATAAAAATAAAAGCTATATTTATTAAAATTCGACGAAGCATTATATATTTTTTTTTAAAAAAATAATTAGTATTAAACTGTTTAAAATTTTAGCCTAAAATTTTTCCTGACGTACTGGTAATATTTATATCACTCGAAATATTTTTTTTTTAGCATTATTGAAGTGGGGAGTAGAAAAATAACACTGAAATTTTATTATCATGCAAATAAAGCATTACCAAAAACATTCGTGTAAATATTCTCCAATATAAAAAGCACACACGAACGGAAGTTAAATTTTTTATTTTTATTATTATTATTATCCTTTAATTACAAATCGAGCAATATATTTTTTTAAAAAAAATATTGGTTAACACACAACAAAAAAAAAAAAAAGATTTTTCAACACACGCGCGAAACTAAAAATCATGCTACTCTTCGTTCTTAATAATAATAAAAAAAATATTTATCCAATTTTCTCGAAGCTGTAATTATAATGATATTATTACATTACAATAATAGAAAACTGATGATTTTTGCCTACACTTGAAAACACGACACGTTCGACCCACGTGTAACCTTCGAAAAACCAACCAAAGGTAAACGTCATATTCGAAATAATTTAATAGATCATGCATACATAGTAACTGTTGGTGGAAAGAAAAAAAAATATGTGAGTTGAATAACAAAAATTTATTATTTTTTTTTGGTTGATGGAAATTACAATTTTCTCTCTTTTACAATGTGTGAGAAAAAGTCCTGAGAAATAAGCCTAGCTGTGGTTTAACAGACCCTTTGCTCCTCCTCCCTTAACAACAACAGCTCAACCGCGTTCTTTCTCTTCCTTACAACCGCTTAAACTACGCGTTAACTATTAGAAAAATATAAATTAAACTCAGTTATTAACCTTATTAAATCCAAATTTTTAAAGTTAATTTATTTAACAGAAAAATGAGAGGAGAGAGCAAGGACCCGACGTAAGCCTTTTCATCTCCTCGCTACCAAATTGGCTCTTTCCTTCCCACCAATCGCGCTATTTAGCCAGTAAAAATCTATTATTATTCCAGAAAGAAAAAAATGTATAAATTAAATGAATTATAACTAATTTAAAATAAAAATAATATTAAATTATTTTATAGGTACGAAAACTAAGGCGAGATGATAAGCACTGTGATTTTTAAAAAAACAATTATTATTATTGATCAAATTAAACTGCGATTATCAATTTCGTAAGCATACCGAGAGGTCATATAATAATAACATTAAAAAAAATTAATTATATATCTTTTTATCACGATTTTAATCGGGAAATTTTACAAATTTACGCGTCATTTTAAGATACTGTATGTGAAAGGAAAAAGGCTTATCAACGTTTTTGGGAGTTTATACTTTTTCTCCTGCATTAAAAAAGTCAAATAACAAAAAGAAAGATCAAATTCATAAATTCCGCATCATCGATAAAAATTATGTTTAAATACATATATATATATATTTTTAGATCTACTTAAAATTTGATACATATATATTTTTATTACTGTATTATTAATGTTTAAGGGTGAAACCAGAAGCAAATTTATGGAAAAGCATTTTTTTTTTTGTCTGTTTCCAAGCGGGCGTTTGATTTCAACGTGTTATTCACGACCAAGCCAATGTTACATGGCAACATTCGGGAGTAGAATTTAATATGTCTGATACACTCCGAATAACTACCGAGGGGGGATCAAAAACTACCAGTTTCAAAGGGGGTCTATATCAAAGTGAATAGAGATTATAATCAACAATTAGTTAAATTTCGTCGTAAAACATTTATTTTTGCATTAAAAATAAATTAAGTTAAAAATTAGAAGCAGCTGATTACTAAATATATCATTAATTCTTTTTAAGTTTATAAATAAAACTATTAAAATATTTAAATGGGGTTTGATGAAAATTTCGGCGATGAAATGTGGTTAGATATGCTGAAGTTAAGCATTTGCTTAAGCGCAGCACTCAACAAATATTCGTGGTTCAAGAGTATACTGGAAGAATATCACGCATTTTTGAATAAAATAAGACTCGGAATACTTCAAAACTAGATGCTTCATATATTATTTAAGCTTGGTTTTGTTTGTTTTCAATTTTCAACGCTTTCTTTCACCGACTAATTTTCCAAAGCTAGATTGAATTCGTACAACAACAACAACAACAAAAAACCAATATTTATCAATAATAATCATCCCTTTCGTAAAATTATTATAATATCCCCAGCTATTGTGTGTATGTGTGGTTTTTTGTCGCTTTACAAACTCACATAATTTCTATCCACAAAAAATAATTTCCCCTCTTTTTTTTTTTTTTTTTTAACAAAATACAAAATGTAAATGGCATTTCCTCTTCCTTCCCGGCGGCCAAGCATGATAAAAACTACAGTTTTAACATAAATAAGCATTACAAATCTTTTTTTTCTTTTTTTTTCGTTCACCAATTTTTGTTGAACAAAAAAAAAATTACAAAAATTGCTAGTAGACATTACCCAAAAAATCTCTGGTCTTGTCAAAATAATATATTATAAGGAACCGCCAAATACCGGTTCCTTAATTTTTTTTTTTCTTCCGAAGAAAAATTTTGTAATTAAAATCACGTCGAAGAAAAAAAAACATAAAATAATCGGTTAACCTCAATTAATGAAAATTGAATTCTTGGCTTATTCGAAAAAAGAAGAAGAAGAAAAAAAAAGCGTTAAACTCGCTGAATACGTGTAATGTTTGAGAGTAAATTAGCGAGGACCAACCGAATCTAATAATAATCACCGTTTAAAAATCCACGAAAAAAAAAAGAAAAGCTATTCAAAATATTATATTTCATCACAAAAATTCAATCAATAATGTCTGGGTACCAAAAAAAATATTTTTTTTTTTATAAATACACGAACCTTATACAAATTATACGTGATTGTACAACGTTAAATTACACGCGAATGACTTACACGAAAATGAGCGCCAGAAAATTTGCTGTGGCAAAATCATTTTTTTTATCTTCCTCACAGTTTAAAAAGAACCCAACAAATCGAAAGAATAAAAAAAAAACTTCTAATATTTTTTTTTCTTCTAATCTTCAACATTTCTTATACCGAACGTATAATAATAATCTCGATGGTAGCATTTTGCTGAGTGTTTTACGCCATTAAAATAACACACGTTAAAGTAGAAAAAAAAGACTTTTTGACTTCCATCTCTTAACGCCGAAGAATAATAATAAATGTAGTGAATATTACGCGTTAAAAACGCTTTAGCGTAGGGGAGTACAGTAGAAACTGCCGACTTTAATCCCAACGAATTGGATTTGTGAAAATAATAATACCGGTAACAATTGAGCAGTTAAGAAATTTCAGCTCCTTAAAAAAATTCCTTTAATCGGATAAAACATGGAAACCGCTTTGAAAACTGTATTAAAAAAATACTTAGTAAAATGTGTGTCCTTAATTCGAAAATTAAATTTGTGCAACAAACCGGACCTAATTGAAATTAAGGGATTGGTTAAAAAACACTTTTTTTGAACCGCAACAGAAAATCGATTTCTCTCCGCGGCGTTAATAGTAACAAATGATGTAATTAATGTAAAGCGCTTAATAAAGGTTAAGAGTGTGTTAGTAAGGGCTAAAAGTGTTTTCATCGACCAATCTACACTTCCCCCCATTTTTTTAATAAAAAAAAAGCTGTGAAAAGGTGAATGAAACGCCTCCCCCTTCAATAAACTTTTTTGTTATTGTTGTTGAAACGTTAGCTATATTTAAATTCAGAAGAAAAGAAAAAAAAAGTTTTCGAACGTGAACACGAATTTTTGCATATTATTATTATTATTATTATGCGCAGAAGCAATTAATTACAAAAATTTCTCATTGTTCTAACTTGAAGCTTTATTATTATTAATAGTCATGGCGTGTTATAAGAAACTTTTTTTTTAAATAAAAAAAAATACAATCAGTTTTTGAAAAGAGAAAAAAAGAAATGTTAAAAACAGATAATAATTTTTAAAGAATAAATAAATACCGGTGTGTGTTTTTTTGTTGTTGTTGTTTTTTACGTTGAAATGAATTTTTCAACACTTCGTAACAATTATTATTATCATCAACAAAAAAAAAAGTTTTGTTCAAAAATTTTAATCTATGGAAGCTTTGAGATGGTCGTTTTTGAAAAGAGATAGAAAAAAAGAGTTATAATCTTAACGCGATTATTTACGGTAAAAATTTCTACAAAAACTATTATTCGTGTGCTTTTTTTGTTCACTTCCACATTTTCCGTTAAAATACATTCTCGGTATATTAAAAAAAATGACGTTTATATGAATAAAATATATTGAAATAATTTAAAAATCGAGTAAAAGCTGGTTTAAATGACATTATGTAAAGCTAAAAAAAATAATTATGTTAATAACCTATCAAAGAAAACAAATACCGGCACGTTAAATTCTAATAAAATCTATTTTAAAAAAAAGATATAGATCTGTATTCGCATTATCATTTAAAAAAAACAACAACCACCCCCGCCATTTAATTATTTCCATTACATAACTTAAATTAACCTCAATCTTTTTTTTACATTAACCATCAAATTAATATACAAAAACCCCTTACATCAAAAAAATTAAATATGATAATTATTCTCGTTGCTTTCCTAACAAAACAACTACTAACCCCAAACACTTCCTTTTTCAACACTTTCGGCCAGTTATTTCCGATAATTAAAGAAGCAGAAAAAAAAAAAAACTTACAAGAAATAAAAATGTATAAAATTAAGTAATTATGTTTGTAGTTAAGTTTTAGTAGACGAAGAAGTTTAAAGGTATGAAAAGAGTTATCGAAAGTATGTACGGCAGCCACGCGTGGCCAAATTATGTTCATAAAAAGATAAAAGGTAATATAATTTTATGAGGTCATTATCAATGTGCACCGAATGAACGCGTATGCGCGTATGTATACAAGTAACGAAAAAAAAAAACATAATAATAACAAAAAAAAAAGTAAAGGTTGAGGAACGCGCATACATAACGTCCGTGATTTTAGACAGGACAGGGTCAAGCAAAACTAATGGAACAAAATGAGGGTCACACAAACTGTAAAAGTTTTAGGACACAATTTTCAACATTTATAATTAAATTCTAATAATTTTTGCTTGGGTTATTTGCAAAACAATTATTGCGCCCATGATTATTTTTAAAATTTCAAACGTTATTAGAGGCTTCAAAACCGATTAAAAGAAGGGTTCAAAATTGCCCAAAAATCACAAGCTCTCTTAATTTTGGAAAAAAGATTATTTGAATGACGGAAATCACGCATTTCCATGCTTCATCACCTATAAAAATCGACCATAAACTCGCTTTAAAAAAACATATTTTTAATACCCACATCAAAAAATATTTTTTACATGAATGAAAATTCCGCAACCATTTTTTTTTTTTTTTCTATTTCGATTGAAACACTTTTTTTTTACTTTTAACTTTCTCTCTTTTTTCTTCTTCTCGATTTTACAACATCCAATTGTTGTATAACGCGCGTTGTGTCGAATTTATGGGAATATTGAGCTCGGAGTCGAGCCTGAACTTGAGGTCTGTAAACCTACAAAAATAAAGGTGCATAACCCCTACTCGGTCCCCCTCGAGTCCCCCTTCATCAAAAACACCCACTACTATTACTATTACTCCTACTACTGTACTACAACTAACAGCACGCACGTTCATCAAGCGTATGTGAAAGCATCATATTTATACATACACATACACACACACAACGAATTTACGATTTCAATTCCGTCTCTAGTTTTATGGGTCATAAAAAGCGACTGCATGCGTGGTAGTAAACTCTGGGTTCCCCTTCGTTATCCCTCCCCAACCCATTCGGACCCCTTCTCCTCCTACCACTTTTATCTTCGCGTCCCACTCAACATTATCTTAAAACTTCCAAGACCAAAAAACCTTCTCTCTCGACTCGGGGTATACACATCGTTTTGTGCTATCAGAACTCGGGATTAAACAGGTAGTAAAATGTTTTTTTTTTTCTCCTTAAAAAAAAAAAATAAAAATGTCGGTGTGGTTTTTTCCAAAGATTTGTTCGCGCCAACCAACTGTACTGAAGGTCATTGGAAAATCGAATGGAACGAAAATTTAATGAGGATGTGACTCTTTTCTATGTATATTATTATAATGTGCCCGTTACACATACACACCACTACATGTACTACTAGTAAAGCTTTATAGTCTTGTACACACGCAATTTAACGCTGAGCCGTGAAATTAAACGAACATTAGTTGTGTAATTTCACTTATATTTTTATATAAAAAAATTATTATTATATGTATAATTTTAACCAAATTTAATGCTGCCATTCTTTTTTTTTTGTTTTGATGATAATATCCGTGTGTATCCTATCTACTGTGCATGTCACCAATCTATACATTATTAATATTCATATGTACAGTATATATTTTTTTTAAGAAAAAAACTTTTCTGGGTAAAATATTTTTTTAAAAAAATTTTTAACATGAAATTATCAGATTTTTTTATATCAAAAAGAGTTGTTAAACAAATCGAATTTCAGAAGGAAATAATTGTAAAATGAAATTCACAAATCAATATTATTAAATATTATGTTAGTGTACATATAATAATAATAATAACAATAACAAAAAATTAATTTTTATAGCCGTAATAAACGAACCTATTAATTATATCGTAAGTGTATTTAGCAAACAGTCCCTAATAAAAATATTATATATATATATTTTTTTTTCGATATATATATAAAAATAATCGATACTGCCGCTTAACGCTCGTGTGTTAAAGGTGCTAATTGTCTATTAACTTCTTAGCTAATGTTCCAAAACGTCGGGCTATAATATTATTATGTACCGTAATAAAATAAAAGGAAAAAGAAAAAAAAAAGCCAACTCGAATCATTTTCGCTGTACTCAACCAATCTCAATAGGTCAAACATCGCCTTCAAATATTATCAAGATTTACAATCCAAAAACATTAACCCCCTCTAAAAAAAATAAAATAAAAAAACCCCCCAAACAAATGACCTACAATCAGAAAAAAAGCCTATCAAAAACCAATTAGTATTTCCCTATTCATTTAACTAATGTACAGTAAAAAGAAACTTTAAAAAAAAAAAAAAAACACAGCGAACAACCACAAAAAAATCAACACCGTTAAAGAAAATCTTGTTAAAAATCCCTAAAAACATCTCGCTAATTTAATCACTAATAAAAACGTAATAATAAAAAATCACGACACACTTTTTTTTTGTAAAAAATCAGCGTGAGGTCCCAAAGAAAATGTATTTTTTGCTTCAAATCCATTCCAAAAACGTCTTTAAATTAGTATTTACTTCAACAAAAAAATGAAAGCTTTATTTTTTTTCTTCTGTATTTTTAACCCGAAGTAAATATTTACGTTGTGTCCACAATGTCACCACCGATATTCACAACACAAGGTGAAGGGTATTATACAGGTAGAATGGGGAAAGAGAGAGTTGTAAAAACAACGGTTGTAGAGAGTTACGATCGCCCATACCTCTACGTGTTTATGGTAAGGAATACATATAGGAAGGAGCCAAGGAATGAGATGATGGTATGGGGGGAAAAAGTAATTGAGAGCGAAAGAGAAGTAATAAAATAAAAAAAAAGATGAGGGTGGAAGGGGAATAAGATGTAAGTAGAAAAGACACATACAGAGAACGAGCGAATGGAGAGTGTAAAACCAGGAAAATAGGGGTTAATAACGATCTCAATGTCGATGCAAACAAAAGCACGTGGTTCCAAAACACACACTCGAAAAGTGTCCCAAAACTTTCACCAGCTCAACGCAAAGGAAACGGTCGATTCGTGAAGTTTATGTTTCAATTTTTATACATTCATTACTACTAAAAATTAATAATAAAAACAACCCCCGAAAAAACTTTTTCCGAGAATTAAATTTTCCGAGGAGAAAAACACTCCGTTGGGGTTTGTGCTTCTATTTGATTTAACAATTAAAAATAAATTTTTAAGCTTATAATATTTTTTTTAATATTATGAATATAAGGGAAATTTGGTGATGAAAAGTGTATGAGGGGGGGAAGTTAACTCACCGGTGATGGACATCCAAGGGTAACGTGGAATGTCGGGTGCGGTGCTGGCCGGACTCTGCGAACACGCGTTCAACGAATTGGACACTGGATCCGAAGCCGGATGTCCTGGATGGTAAAACTGATGCGAGGCCGGTGACACCATGTTAGCGCTATTCGCCGCCGAACAGTTTTGCAGGTTCAACGAATAATTGGCGGCGGCCGCAGCAGCTGCAGCAGCCGCCGCCGCCGCCGATACACCACCGTCCGTCGTTGTGGCCGACTCACCACTTCCTCCACCGCCACCACCACTCGTACCGTTGCTGGATCCGACACCACCACCGCCGCCGCCGCCACCACCACCGCTAGACGCGGACGAAGCCGAAAATCGGCACGATTTGGCTAGTTCTGGATTTGAGCAATATGGAGGAACACAACCGGCTGCTGCCGCTGCCGCCGCTGCAGCCGCCGCCGCACTCACGCTACTCTGATGTGGGACACTCACGTAGGGATACATTCGAGGTGCGTTGTGATGCGCTGCTGATGCTGCAGCATTATAACCACCACTACTACTGCCACTACCACCGCTTCCACCTACTCCCACTCCCCCTCCTCCGCCATTACCAGTGCTGCCACCACCAACAACACTCGACACACACCACTCATATTTAGGCAACATACTGTCGATCAAATGCATACTCATTTCGTAATTAAAGCATAATAAGAAAAATAATAATAATTCCGTTTTTTTTTCTTTTTATTAAAACAAATTTTTTTTAAAAAAATCTTAAAACAGAAAATTATCTAATTAAAATTTTATTTTTCTTCTTCTCTTTTGAATTTAATTTTTTTAATTACATTAGTTTTTTTTTATTCTTCCAACCTTAATTTAATAGCTTTTTCATTTTTGGTTTTACAAGTTTCTCTCTCTGTGGCGAAAAATATATTATATTTTTTTATTGTCCGAAAAAAATGTCTTTTCAAACGCTTGTTCTCTCAGATCACCTACACTTAGAGTAATAATAATGATCGTAAAAATAAAGAATAGGAAAATGTCGTCGTTCGTCGACTAGTAGTAGGCTTGTGCGAGCATTTTGACGACGCAACAACGACACATAGCCACAAACTATCGATGTTTTTTTTTTTTTGTATTTTTATTTTTTTTTTTTTTGCTGGGTTGTTCTTGTTGTTGTTGCTTTTTTGTCTGCGAACTGTAAAAAAAAGTTGGCGAGTATAGTAAACAAGTCGAACCAATGACGCCGACGTCTGAGAGCTCGGCAGCCAATCGGGCGACTCCTCCCCTCGTCCGGAATAAATTAGAATTCTCGATGAAGTTTTTTTTTTTTTTTATATTTATATATTATTATATACTTTCACGTGGTGTGATGATGATGATGGTGGTGGAAGAGACTCAGAGTGTTTAAAGAAGAAGAAGAAACGTAATGAAAGCGCACACAAACAAAAACTCAGCTGACTTTTCACATCCAAAAACACACACAATATTTATCTTTTGGTCAAAAAAAAAAAAAAAAAAAAACTTTTTGACCGACCCAAAAATCAATTCGAAAAAAATTTTATTTCCCGAAAACGTTTACGATTACGAATAAAAATAAAATTGGGGAAATAGTAAAATTTATCCCCCTCGCGTTTTACGACTTTTTCCCGAATACCAAAAACCACACTTTTCACCTTGTATAATAATAATTTTTTTGGTACCGTATTAAAATGAAAATACCTTTATCTTTTTTTAAATGATTGAATAATTACGTACGAAATCCCCGTACGTAATCGCGCCACCTAACGGGTTAACGTATATACATTCTCGATTCATTTAAAAAATGATAATAATAATAAAAAAAAAAATGTGAAGAACAAAGTTATAAATCCGTGATCATAGGTGGCGCGTACACACAAGCTCGGTCTGCCAGCGTTCAATGTCTGCGCGTGTGCAACGTACAGACTTGGAATGAAGAAGAAAAAAAATAACAATAAAAAAAAAAAAAAGATTTAAAGAAAGAGAAGGATAGACAGACAGACAGACAGAGAGAGAAAGGATTGAATTTGGATGAGGTTGGTCCACTCCAGATCAATTGTTAATGATGAAAATTGAAAAGGAAAGAGAGCGCTTTTCCACGGGAGCAGAGCAGACGACCATTCACTCTCTTCAACCCTTTCGCCACTCCTCTTCCTTTCATTTCCCTAAGACACACACACTGCGCATGCGTTGATATCGAGCGGTCAAACGCATCGGTTCTCAAACGGTGGCTCGCGAGACCGAGTGTTACGTAAAAATAATATCTCTCTCGTTCAGTTTTTATTTCGCTCCAGTAGAAGCAAAAATATTAAATGAGCTAATTAAATGCGTACAAATTACCCTCAATTAATGAGATACTTACTACTCACGTATTAACCCCCCCTCGTATGAAGAAGAATAGAAAAAAAAATAATATTATATCAGCTGATCGATATCGCCGAGCGCGTATAATAATAATTAGACAGACAAACGCGTTTACCGGTTTAATGAATTTGGTTTCTCTCTCTTAATGATAGTTTATTAAAATATAATAATGTTAAAAAAAAAAAATGTGAGGGGTAAAAAGTGAGGAAGCTACCTGGGTTAATAAATAAATTAAATTTGCTAATTTTTTTTTGTTATTATTATTAATATTCAAAATCTAGAGAAATGTGCACGCGAAGTAGGTATACTCAATCTGATTGTATTTGTTATCGGGGCGTTCTGTATAATTTTATTCCATCTGATAATATTAACTAAATATTTGACTACGGAACAGTTTTATTTTTGTATGTCAACAATTAAAATTATGTGCTACAGTACTCGGTAACTTTTTAATTGATAAAAGAAATGCACGTATGCTACTGCTGTATAAATTCGTTTTATTACTAAAAAAACAATTTCTGTAAAATCTCAATACAACGAACTTGAGGGTTTGCAGAAATAAGCATTGAACACCTGTTTCTTCCACTTTTTTGAGTTGGAAAATGTACTTTATAGATGCAAAAAAAAGCCCTCGTATTTATGAAACTGTAGGTTTTGGTTTCTAAGTTATTCAACAAATAGTAGTTACCGTTTTTAGCGAGTTCAATGGAGATGCAAGGAACCATAGATCTTCAAAATATTAAGAGTTTAATTTATTTTGCACATATTTTAAATTCGTAAACCATCTGCACAATAATAATTTAATAAATTTATTAGCAGGTTAGAAGAGCATTTTGAACCCCTAATTGATGCAAACCAAGATTTAACGTTCACCCTGATGGCCTCAAACTGTTTTTCTAGATTGTTAAATTTACCTAAAAACGATTAGCTGGAAACCCTTCAATTTTTTTAATAAACAATTAAAATTACACGTATTTGCTTTAAAAATAAGTTTGAAAAACAAAATTTTAGGTTAACGTATTTTTCTTGTAAATATTTTATAAGTTTGTTGATATTAACAGTCGTTTTACAAAAACATTAATTGCATTTATTTTCATTATAAACTCATTTGACACTTGCAGAAAAAAAGTTTTCTTTGTAAAGCAATTGTGAATTTCAAACTATCAGACGCTTTCATTCTTCATTAAATTTATAGGTTTTTTTTCTTGTTTTGTTTTTAATTAGGTAAATTAAAAAAAATCACGTAAATGAGAGAAATGCTCATCAAATAAATCAAAAAATGAATAAATAAATTTTTTTTTTAATTGAAAAAAATTCCTCTAATTAAGCTTTATTTCAATCTAAATTACAAATTAATTCCCCAAACGACTGATTTTAAAATAATAATTATAAAACATTTTCTAACGTAAACTAGAATAAGGTCAAACTCATGTTTTAATCACCCCGAAAATTAAACTTAATTAAAAATGCGCTAAATTAATTTTTTATATTTTAAAATTTTATATAATCTTAAAACATTAATCAAATATAAAAATAAAAAAAAATCTATTTCAAAAATAATTTATGGACCGACCATTTTTTTTTTTTTTTCTTAAATCTCAAGATTAATAATTATCGATTTTCTAATTAAAGTTGTCCCACAACGATCGCAAATTAATTAATAAAATGTGCGAGAAATGGCGACCACCAACGGCGAACATTACACATTATAATAATTTTAAAATTCAACTTCGAACGAGTTTTCGCTTTGTAAATAATAATACACGTATAACGAGTACATTATTATTATTATTTTTTTTTAAAAAAAGGTAAACAAAAGTGAGAATCAACTTTATCATAGTAAACATACACAGACTACGTTGGAAGAATTTTGACGAGCGTATTTACGTAAACGGAAGTGGCTTCGCCTGACTAATACTCGTAAGAAATGATGTCAAACGCGCGCAATTGCTTCATTTACGTTAATTACGAAATAGCAAAAAGAAAGAAAGAGGAAAAAAAAAGTTATGCATACGCAATTAGTACATTTTTGCATAACAATTAATGTATGTCAATTTCCATTTTTATTTCCCTTTCAAACAAACAAAATACCGTGCTTTTTTTTTTCCCAAGTAAACGAGTAATAAACGTTATTAATATTATTAATTTTATGAGTAAGTTAAAAACGCTTCTTCTCCCATGACAAAATATTTTTGCTATTAACAATTAACTTAAACGTACATACAGTATATTGTATAATAATATTTTTTTAAGTAAAAAAATAACATATTTGGGGTTATCGTTCACATTAAAATTCAGCATTTAAATTTGTTTAAACAAATATTTTTCAATTACAGTAGTCGAAATATGGTAAAATCCTATTAAGAATGAATATTATGCAGACAAAGTTGTTCCGGAACGTTTGCCAAAAATTCATTAGTTAAAAACCCGACTTTTTTTTAGAGTTGGTTAGCAAAGCGTGACTTACCAACAATAATTAGTAGCCTCATTTTCAAAAATATGCGAAATATTTCTTGAAATTGTATGTAAACAATCGACTATTTTCTCATTTATTTATAATTACAGTCGAACTCGGTTATAACTACGAGTACCTCAAAATTCGGTGGCAATTCGTATGTATGACTTTTATAAAACACTGTTATTACGTCAAAAAAAAATTACTTTAACCTCGGCAATAGCGTCAAAAACGCGTCACAGCTCTGCACGTTTTTTTACGTAAGAAAACGTTCGATAACTTAGAAGTCGTTATAACCGAGTTATATTGTTTATAATATATTTCTTAAGAAAAATCATCAAGGAAAATAATATATGTACACGATTTCAATTATCATCGTTAACAATGTTGTTCATTTTTTAAAGAAAAAATTACTGTATTAAAATCTCTCAATCAAATTAATATTAACATTTCAACAACTTCTTCGATAACATAAAACAATTTTTGCGTTTTTATAAAAATTAATAAATTAAACTAAAGAAAAATAAATTCGATCAATCATTTTAAAACGCAATATTACATTTTATTTTTTTTTAAATTTTTTTAAAAAAACGTGTTACAATTACGAGTATTTTAACCTCCACAAAAAAACAAATTAAAATTAATCAATAAAATCTTTCAAAATTCCAAAAAAATGTTTTCTTCATGTGAAAATACAGTAGTAAATATTTTTAAATTTAAACTCGTATTTCCGTACTTGCGCAAATAGTAATTAAACAGCTTTTCAGTCGATGTTGCATCATTTTTGCATCGAACAATAAAATTTCAATTAAAGCTAATTATTATTATTATTATTACTATTTGTATGATAGCCATTTAAAAGTAGTGTAGAAAGTGTCGTCTGTTGCGTTTACACGTATTATTATACAATAGGTGGTACTGACGCCATTCGTTAACAAACATTTCTCTACGTTGTCAACCGCAGATAAACATGTGTGTCAAACTTTTTTTTTTTTTAAACAAAAAAAGAAACCGGGTTAATGCAAACTCTTTTATTTAATGACGTCACAAGATATGATTTATAACGCCTGCCTATATTATTTAGGCTTTTTAGGGTCAAATTCGAAAAAAAAAAAAAACTTGAGAGAGATATAAAAAAAACTTTTCCTAGTGAAAAAAAAAATAATTTCCAACCTTCAAATTAAATTTTGTTTAAAAAAAAAAGGGTGTGGGGGTATATGACGAAAGGATGAGAGAGAATAAAGCCAAACAACTATTTACATTTCTGGTTGATGTATTAAGATAGGTTGTCCACGTGTTGGCAAGGCGAATAATATTATATCCTTGAAGTCGTCATTACTCATTTCGATTTCTGCATAATTTTCCAATAAATGTTACGTAAACTTCAAACTTGAAACAACGCTCGATATTGTTTGTTGAAAGCAATTCGCGAACATATAGGCCGGAAATGCTTTTCTCTACTCGCGTTTAATAACAATCGTGACGATTAAGTTTTTAGAGGCTAACTTATAATACACGTATACTAATTACATAATAGTTCCACAAAATTCTCATTAAATGATTGCTTAATTTTATTTTTTTTTATTAACGAAGAGATCAGGGACGTTATCTGTATCCCGGTGGATCAAGGTTCAGCTATTTGTATTTTTGTTGACCACTTCCTCTAAAGTTCGGTCAAATTTTCTTAAGAAGTAAATTTCTTCCAACACCAAAAACTAGTAATGTTGTGACGTCACTTTCACGATTAAAAAAAAAAATTTTTTTGCTTTCTTTCAAAAAAAAATTAGGGAAACTGGTTTATGGAAACAGGTTTGCAGATGGCGAATCTAGTTCCATCAAAGCTTTTCAGCTTATCCCGAAATGGGTAACTAGTTTCAATGATTGAAACACTGTTTCAAAAGTTCGGTACATGTACGAACATTGTATTAAAGTAGTAAATCTAGATTTAGCGACTAAATTTTTGATGACATGATTCTGGTTGCAAAAGAAAGATTTAAACCAAGCGGCTTCCTTCATTAGATTGTCTTTCGTTGCTAGTGGATTTCTAAATCTAGATTTATCGTCTTAATCTTATAAAAGAAAAATAAGCTTCGGTGTTTAATGGGATTTTTTTTATCGCCAAAAACATAATACGTTTAAAAAGTATTTCTGATTTTTAAAGCAATAATTATAACCAATTAGTTTCACTAAAAAAAACCGGAATACGAGAAGAACATTAATAAATGCTGTATACTGTATAACGCTTTCGTAGCGCACATACTACAAATTTTTTGTTTCGGTACAAAAAAACAAAAATAACTTTCTTTTTTGAAAATACAGCGGCAGCATTTAATTTTTCCGAAGGGGAAAAATATAATACCGTATGAATCAATAATTTAATTTAAAAAAAAAAAAAAAATGACGTTTAAATTGTCGTATACAAAAAAAAAAAGAAGAGAAGAATAAACCTGCTGTTTTTTATAATAATTATAAAAAAACCAATTAATAGACCATCACTTACTCGAATATTAATACTCCCCAAATGGTACAAAAATTTAATAGCCAAAATTATGATAAATGTTCATCAAATTAGACCTTGAATAACTTTTTTCAAAATTGTCGAAAAAATAAAAATATATTACAAAAATCTGACATTTTACTCAAATTTACATTTTACATAAATCAACAAATCCCTTTGCATTAAAAAAAAAATCCCCCGCTTTTTTCAAAAAAAAAATAATAGTCATTCATTTTTCAACATCTCAAATAAAGAATAATTTTAATTCTTCATCTTTTACGTTGATCGGACTAGAAAAAAAGCACCACGGGTTTATCATTATCTTATCAGCCTTAAAAATGACGTCACACCTCCGAATGGCGACACACGCGCGCACGAGTTGTATTATAAAAAAAAAAGTCGGGATACAAAAAAAAAAATAAATAAAGTTTACGAGCCTCCATAACTCATCGTATTGGAAATAAATAAGTCACGAGGGAGTGTTTTTCACTCTTATCTACATTTATCATTCTGTCTCCCGCTTGTTCCTATTGCGACTCATTAATCGCGCTTAATAGCTTAGATGCTACGTTATAAACCTAACACCACGTTCTCCAATCTATTTCCATCACAATAATAATAATAATAATGATAAAAGACGCGCGCGCCAACCCAAAAACATTTTCACTAAAACTGATAAAAAAAATATATATATATATTATATTATACACGGTAGATCGATAAAAAGTAAGCCAAACTTTTATCATTCGAAACCAGTGTTTCTTAATCTTTTTTGTTTTATGCCCCACTCTGAGCTTTAAAAAATTCGAATGCCTTCCCCCCCATATAATAAACAAGTGCCGAGCTTGAGAAACGCCAAACGGAAAACTAATTTTGCCTATTTTTGAGTAAAAAATAAAAAATTTATCCGATAATTTAGTCTATTTTTTGGTGAAAAATAAAAAATTTATCCCATTTTTGAGTAAAAAATATTAAAAATTTGGCCCATTTTGGATAAAAAATAAAAAATTTAGCCGATTTTTTAGTACAAAGAATAAATTTAGTCTATTTTTTGGTGAAAAACAAAAAAAATTATCCCATTTTTGAGTAAAAAATATTAAAAATTTGGCCCATTTTGGATAAAAAATAAAAAATTTAGCCGATTTTTTAGTACAAAGAATAAATTTAGTCTATTTTTTGGTAAAAATAAAAGAACAAATTTAGCCCATTTTCGGGTAAAAAAATAAAAATTTAGCGGATTTAAAAAAAATATATATCAAATTTAGCCCATTTTTTGGGCTAACAACTTGTTTCAATTTTGGCTAAGCCATTGCCCCCCTAAACAAACAAAATGCCCCACGTTGAGAAACAGGGTTCTAAACCATTCCCAATATTTAGAGAGTATATTTATTTTAGACCGAAAGAGACTATTCTAAACACATAATAAAACAATTGAAATATTTAAATTATTAAAAAAAATTTAATGCTAATACAGTTGAGCGCACTTTTTTTACGTACACAGTGTATAAATATAAAAAAAATTCGCGACGAGGATGAATAAAAGTAAAAGACAACGTTTTTAATAGCTGCAAAACTCCCTTTAGTATTTTTATACGCAAATAAAACGAAAAAAAAAAAAATATTCTAATTTATGAACAAAAAACTGAACGATAAAACAGTTTATCCAATCCAACCCCACAATTTCCTCCTTCGTACGCATGCGTAGCGGAACATCACCCGAATATCCATAAAATATATAAACAAATAAGTTACATAGACCAACTCGCTAAATGAAAAGTGTATAATAATATAATGAAGACGGGGGGAGAGATATATTTATTTGGAAAGATAAATAATATTGTTGAGCCTTTTTTTCCCCAAACGCAATTGCCAAACAAACAAGTTTCATCACTCCGGGTGAAAAAGCGTCGTCCTGGGACCTCACTCTCTCTCTCTCTTTCCACAAATACTGTATATATAATATTATTATTTCCGCGTCTTTCCGCACATAACAAAATAAAAACTTTATATATATTTTTTTTATTTCAATAACCTGTACTTTACTTTTTAAGAAGTTTACGTTGAGCTATTCGCGTAAAAAAAATAATAAAAAATACGACGCGTAAACCCTTCAACTCGTAGTCATTTTTTTTATACAGAAAAGCTATAACTCAAGAAAAAAAAATAATAATAGTAAAAAAAAAAAAAGCTCACAACTTTAAAAAAAAAAACCCAAAAAAATTGGTATAAAAAGTTAAGTAAAATGCGCGTAAATAAAACGCTGGAAAAACAATATAATATTTTTTTGTGTACATAAAAAAATGCTAGACTGCAATTGGTTTATGTATTAATATTTTAACACGTTTCTTCTTCTTCTCGTCCAATTTTCCCAAATGAAAATACACGTGGAAGCGAGCAGGCCGTAATAAATAAAATAATAATAAAAAGTAATGGCGGATTAAATTCCCGCATTAACATAGAAAGTAAGATAGTAAAATTGACCGTTTGCATCAATAAATAGACACTTAAAAAGTGAGCGTTAAGGATCGGGTACACGTGTAAACAACATCCTTCTTTTATCGTTTAATTACGCCGAGCAATAATCTCTCTCATTCATCAAAACGTGACCAAAATAAAACAAAAAAAAAAAAAAAATTAAAAATGTTTCCCAAAACTTTTTTTTAAAAAACAGAAGAACATTCTTAAAATACGGTTTTGTGCGAGTTAAATACAATTCCCGAGGGTGTTTTTTGATGTATTAAAATGCAATTAAAATGTCCGGTGCTGTTTGAAACACTTCACGTGGCAGATTTAGTGGCTGTAATTAACTCCTTTTTACCAACTTATTCAAACCCAATGAGCTTAAACCGTAAGCCGGATTAAGAAGCAGGGATTAGATTTTAGAAAGAGAAGAAAAAAGAGGATTTTAAGCTCAGGAAAATAATGGAGCAAGCCAAAGAAAGCGAATAAATGCAAATAAGACTATTTTATGAATGATCAGCTGACCACTACTACTGGAATACCGCGTTTTTTACTAAATAAAACCTATCTAACAATAAGCCCTAGCATGATTTTAGAGGCTTCAAACAATGTAAGCCCTACCTTAACAATAAGTCATATTCAAAAAATGAGCCCCAAGTGTATTTTTTTATAGGGAGAACAAATACATGCATTATCATTAGCGGACATTTTCTTCTTTTTTTTTTAATCATATGGTAAAACCCCAGTAAAAAGATTTAAAACCAGAAAAATGTGTTTTTTCCAAATAACTGCAGCAAAAATGTATAAAAAGGATCCAAAAATAAAACTTTTCCCATACAATAACATGTATTTGTTCATTATTGAAGTGTGCAAGAAGGATTCAAGCAAAATTTCGCATTTTTTGATAAGTGTAAAAAAAATGCTTTAAAATAAAATATTGTATTTAAAATTTTTCTTAATTACTGTATTTAAATTTTTGAAAATTTTTAATTAAAAAAAAAGTACTGTTACGAGAAATGGAAAAATTCGTCAATTTTCAAAAGAGTATCTTAATTGTTTCGCTAAAATACTTAGTAAATTTTTCCAAATAATCAAATATAAACTTTCAATCAACATGGAATATAATCCGATTTTCCCCCCCAAATATTTAAATATCCATAAAAGGGTAGCTAACAGCCAAAATTATCACTACATGTACTTACAACTATTATACCGCAATTTAAAATAAAGTGTGAATTAATTAACCCAAAAAAGGGTATAAATTTCCCGCGAGAATCCTTTCGAATTCGTCAGACAACATTTTCTACAGCGCATGTCTATAACAATAATAATTTTAATAGCGCCTTTTTTTTTTGCCACCGCCCAATTGTTCAACTCGCAATGACCCACACACACATACACGTAGTTTGTTATCATCCGTGCATTCTTCCAATTCAACGATTCCAAACGGTGTTCGTAACTGTCATCATCAATTTCCAATAGTTAACTCAATCGAGTCATCCCATACACGCTCTGTCCATTGACTCCGCACACACACGCTTAAAATTTCTCCCCAAATAAATTAAAATTAAAATTTATATCGAAGGGAGCAAAAAAAAAAAAAAAAAAAGAAAGAACAATAAAAAAAAGTCAAAAGATTTACGTTCGGTGTTTGTAAACAGCATAAATTTTTTTTTTTCTCTCTCTCCTTTCATACTAAGCATTATTAACATTCCGATCGGCGTTTACGGCTTTTAAACATGTCCAAACGTTCATCTATCTATCTATCTCTCTCTCTACCTCCGCACATTTATTTTATCCGAAGTCATACGGAGACTGACTACAATCATTCTTCCTTCTTTTATATTCTTCCGGTACACAATAATAAAATTTATTTTATTGGCACTTGTATGATTGCTCTCCTATTTTATAGCGATGCATCATCATCATCATGGCGATGCACTTGTTGAGATACCGTGTAGAAGAGAGGTGGTGGGGGTTAGTTTTGGTTAAGGAATGAAAACATGGGGGTTAATATAGGAGAAGAAAGACGACCAATTTAGATAGACAGCAATGGCTGCTTTTACACCACCTTTAAACAAATAATATGCGATTCGTCTGCTCTTCAAACTCGCCTCTACGTCACTAAGCGAAACGAAAGTAAAAAAAAAATTTCCTCAACCTAAATATACTGTATACAGTGAAACCCGGTTATAGTGCGATTTAAGGGGGACTATAAGCGGGATCGCACAATATCCGGGAAATGCTAAAAATGTAATTTTAAGTATTTCCTTAGTAAAATAAAACATTTACTCGAAAATCTTTTTTTTATCCAATTTTTTTTGCTTTTTCTGTACATGCATACTGTAATTGACGCGAAAAAACTGCCCAGAAAGTTCACAATTTTTAAAATTCCTATATTTGAAATAATTTTTTTTAGAAAAAATTAATTATTTAAGTGGAGCGCACTATAAGCGGGCTTAGTATACAGACTTTTATTCTCAGGGGACCAAAATATGGCGGCACTATACGCGGGTTCGCACTATTAGCGGGCGCACTTTAAGCTGGTTTTTTAACACACGCGCCAATGGCGATGTCCAAGAAACCGGGCAAAAATCGCACTATAAGCGGGATCGCACAATATCATGCGGGAAAAGCAGAAATTTTAATTAAAATGTTTTTTTAATTGAAATGAAGGATTTACTCAAAAATAAGGTTTTTTAGTTTCATTTTTTTGCCTTTTGTTTACAAACAATCTGTAATTGGCAAAAAAAAAAAATTTCTAGATTTGCAATAAAATTTTTTTTTTTAAAAAAAAAATTCATTAGAGCGGATCGCACTATAAACGGTCTTTTTATACAGACTTTTAATCTCTGGGGACCCAAATAGGGTCGCAATATACGCGGGTTCGCACTATAAGCCGGTTTTTTTAACACAGGCTCCAATGGCGTTGTCCAAGGGACCGGGCAAAAATCGCAAAATAAGCGGGGTCGCACTATAAGCGGGTTTCACTGTATATATATAAAGCTGAGATTTTAGTGGTGATTACCCACCCTTTTACGAGTGCCGAGGATGGAGAGAGAACCCCCCGCCACTAACACTTTTATACCACAAAATAAACTCGGTCTGACTGCTGTCTGCGCCACAGCCGTGTGTACTATACACATCATTGCCAATATCTTTTCTTTTTCTTCATCTTCTATGTGTGTATCATTTGTGCCAAAAGCGAAGGGGGACTGTGAAAGTGGGGCGCCGATGAATGTAGCGAGAGAGAGGGGTGAGAAAAGGGATATCCCACACAAACTTTTATGATCAATTTTAAAATTTTATTCGGCGTTTAGCGTGTGCTAACTTTCTCTCTCGTGCTCTTGATTCCAAAAGTCACCCTCTTCGTCTTACGTAAAAATTTCGGAGACGTTTCGTCTGCTACTCAAACAACTTTAACGCTTTATTATTAGTAGTAGTATTATTATTATCGACGACGTCAAACTTTTATTGGTTGTTAACGGAGCACGCATTTTATTTAACCTTCGGTTTTACACGTCGCCACCCCAATGCTATATACTGTATAATATTTTTTTTTGGTTTTAAAGATGCTTTTAAATTCGAAGATAAAAAAAATGTTGCTGAAAAGAAGAAGAGAGATGAATACGTGCCAATGGTTATTCAAATACATTGCGTGGTTTTTAGGTTTTTCGTAAAGATAATTTCCTAAAATGCGCTTCTTTCCGGAAGAAAAATCTAAATACAGATGCAAATTTATTTCGAGATATTTTCGGTTTACAAAAATTTAAAAAAAAAAAAAAAAAAATGGAAGTCTACATAGTTGCGTATCTTGATTTTATTCGTCAAGAGTTTATCTTAAGAATCTTGAGGGAGGAAAAAAACACAACTTTTACAATCTCAAAACAGTTTAAAATTATAATACTGTAATTGTATCAGTTGCAAACGACTAAATTCGTCATTTTTCTAATGAAAGAAGATCAAAGTTTTATGTAAACATAAGTTTTAAAACTGGGCCTAGTTTTGGTATATCTTTAGCTAATTTCCAATTAGGAGATCACACGTAGATTTTAGAAACTCTGTAAAAGGGTTTTTCCCGACTTTTAAGCGCGGTGATAAAAACAAAGTATTTGAACACTCAATTGAAAGTGATATTGTACTTAAATAAGCTACCAAATTGGAACAAAAACCACGTTAAACAGCTGCAAATAGTATGCATGTACTGTACTATGAAATTGTCAAAATGCTGGCATAGAATCACAGGTCGCCAAAAAAAAAAATATATTGACAATTTTATTTAAATGTTTATCTTCCAAGTTCCAACTTGTCAACAATCCCCAGCTTAAAATCTTTGAGCAAATACTCGTACTTTTTAAGCATCGATACTGTACATTTTTCTTTATTTTCTCATTAATTGGTAGGTTTCAATCCCGGTAGTAGAAACACGTTTCTCCGCGATTATTTAACATCATTTTTGTTACAATTTGGTGGTTTTATTTAAGATAAATATCACTTTTATTGGGTGTTCAAATACTTCAACATTAAAGCAAAATTTGATAAGAATTATTAATATAAACTTTGCCGATTATTTTGCATTTATTTTGTGAGTAAGCGATGACCTTGCGAGATTAATTTTTTTTTAAATATTATTATTTAAAAAAAACTATATTTATTTTTAATTCATTCGTTTAAAGCTGGGCATAAATTCAGGGTTAAACGAAATTTATATTAAAATAGCGTTTAATAAAAAAAGAAAAAAAAAATACGCAGGTAAATAATAATTAAAATAAGTTTCACTGAAAAAATAAATAAATACCACAAAATTACGTCACATCTGCCATTTTAGAAGGTGAACGAGTTGTGATCCGCATTACACCCCGTAAAGCGACCTTAGCGAAAAAAAATAAATAAATAAAAATAAATTTTTTTTAATCCCAGCCTAAACTTTTGAAAATATAATAATTTACGATCGGACATTCCTCTTCAATGTGAGAAAATAATTTTTTGAAAAAAATATACCAGGTAACATAAAAAAAATAACGTTGAAGTTTGACTTTTATTTCTCAAAAACCTTTTAATACTTTTTTTCCCCCCTCAAAAAAAAAAAAAAAAAAAGCTACAAAACCTAATCAGTAAAAAATCAATCCCTAAGTGCAATAAATTTAACACGATGAAGATTAAAACGATTGTCTATCCATTCCTAGGGTTACATTGGATGCTCATCTCGGGCACCTCCTCCCATCAACTTCTCATCACTCCTCCCACTTGTTCCTTCACCTGCGTCGTTTCGCAACCCATTTTAATTAAATTTCCATCAAATAAACTCCAAATTACGTAAATTATTTTTACATTCTCGATTCCCTATCCCTCTCCCAGCATGGGGTATGCGATCACGTGACATTCGATCGCGGCACCAAGGTTGCTCGGGTCACGCCCTTCGCTCGGCCGCGATTGAACAGGTAACCATACGATATAGAATAATAATTCCTCTTGTAGTTTATTAAAATTCCAGCCAACAAAAATGATAATAATAATTAACAGCCGTAGATAAACCTCCGTTATGCGTGTATTAGATCGCGTTTTCCGCATTTCTACCGAACCAACGCGGAATAAAAATTATCATATTAATTATTAGCAATTATAAAATGAATTATAATTATTTTTCAGCATGAATATGCGCATTTTTTTTTAGAAAGTAAATACAAAATTTTAATTTTTAAAACTTTTTGATTCGCTACTCTTCATCGTCATGTATTTAAAAAAAAAAAAACAATTCTGAAGATAATTTCCATAAAATAAATAATAAACACATCAAAATTTCGTTATGCCGATCACATTTTCTTCCACAAAATGTTTTTTTCTCTCCGTTACACTGAAATATTTTTAATTAGAAATTTTACTTTATAATTTACAAAATTAAGAATCCGCTTAAAAGTTTGCTGAGAATTTCGTATAACTGACGTTCATTTTACGGTGTTTTTTCGACAGCTAGAATTATTTAACAAAGTCGAAGACAAAATATTCAAAGCAGTTTGAAACAGCTGACGCAAAAAATCATATTCGTACTTAATCCGTTTCAGAAGGGAGGACTAATATCGAATCTGACGAATATTAGATCAAATTTTCATATAGGAATACATTTAAAACAGTTTAATTCGTTCCCAGACCTTAATTTTGCGACAAAAAAAATATAATATTCAAAAACTGCGTTCCTATTTAGGTTTTCATCATTCTTAGACTTTTTTACAATCCATGGTCACTCAAAAGTATTTATTAAAAATCTGACTGTAAAAAAATTTAAACACGTGCAGGAAAAAAACAAGCATAAAACAAAAATGAATACTCTCCCATTCAGATGAGATAAGTAAATTGGCGTCAGAGGTACAATGGATTTCAGAATTTCAAAAGCTGGAAAAAAGAGGACGAATAACGAATCTGACGAATATTGGAGGGAACGAATACGGTTGTCCATATACACCTGAGTTAGGTCGGTCAGGATGGGACAGCAAAAACCGAATCAAATTCAGTGTACAGTAAATATGTGCCTATTTGAGTTGATAAAACTCGCAATAAAACAAAAATAAATAAATATGTTTGAAAATAAATTAAATGAAGCTGATTAATTGATCAGGGCTCACGAGTCACTCAAATCAGCACTCATTTACCACACTCACAAACTAAGTGCGCAATAATTATTATTATCAAACTTTCTAATAATTTTATATTACTATCAACATTAATAATCACTGAATCCCACAAGTATTTAGCAACGTTTTGCTCCATATACGACTAACATAATAAGTTTTAACTCTCAGCTGACTTATCTACTAAATATGTTAAACAAGTTACGCAAATCTCTCTATCACTCCCACGCACTCTCTCTCTCTCTTTTTATTTATTTTTTTATCCCCACAAAAATCTAATAAAAATGATACCTGTAAAAACGCAATATTTTTGTGATGTACGATTCGGATAGGTGACGCGTTTACTACAGTATACACTTCCAACAACTTATGTAAACGCAATCAACCTTCGGGCTTTCATTTGAAACAAAAAAAAAACCTCTATCTTCGCATTTTTCGGGCAAAAAGTCGTAAATTAAGTTCGCATCAGACACGAGTAAAAAAAAACGTTAGACAGGTGGGTGATTTACGTCGGCGATAAAACAACCCGCTGATTTTCACATAGCGAACGAGGCTGGCTATACACAACAACAACAACTCGTCAAACCACATCTCGCAACACGCTCTTACATGTATATGATAGGCTCCGAATAAACTTACATTTACACAAGGTGTAGTCGAGGAAGAAAAAAAAAAACACCACCTCCGAAGAGATAGAAAAAATAAATCATTACAATGTGTTAGAGGCTTTATATCGCGCGTAAAATAAGCAAGTCTTATCCCCATCTGCACCGGCGAAAAAGTCGATAAACAAACGAGAGAGGGTGAAAAAAAAAAATTTTTATGAAACTTTGGCCTAAAAAATTTTTGTTGGAAACGGAGGTCACGACGCCTAGCGAGGGAGGATGAAAAGTTGGAAATTTCTTAACTAGTAAAACCTATATCCATCCCGGCTTCACGTTTCCCCCATGATAACAGTCAATGGTCAACGATGGTTGTTCGAAAAAATCTGGAGATAAAGCACGCGCACACGCCCCATGTTTACCTTTAGCGCCGTTAAAGCCAATTTTTATTAATCGACCGCAGCAATAACCTTTTAATAATAGAAGAAATAACGTATATTTATATCTTAATTTTACAGTAGACTGCTAATAACCGTCAATAATTAATAAAAATTGAAATACAGTACTACTCCTTAAAAGTTTGTAATTAATAGAATTTAAAAAAAGCAACATTTCAATCGAAACCAATGAGATATGTAGGGGGAGACTTTCTACAAAATACACGTACTAAATAAAAAATAAAAACAGTTAAAGCTGGGTTAAAATAACCTCAGATATAACGTAATTTTTCAGTAGTCCCGTGACATTCACCATTATAAATAATTATGTTTTTGACTCAAGAAATGAAGGTTAACTTCGGCTAAAAATATTTTAAAAAAAATAATTTTTTTATATTGAACCAGGTTTAGTAATTCAATTTTTTGTTTCTTCTAAATTTTGTCAACTAAACATTGACGCAAATAAAAAAATAAAAAAAAAAAGAGAGTGAAACAAATCTAGATAAATGAAATAAACAACGAATCTAAAAATAAATTAAAATATAAAAATAATGATTAGTATAAAATGGATGCATGTTACAACATAATTATACAATATGATTGTGCGTATTATAATATCACCACTCGGTGCCTTCGATATCGTTATAACCGAGTTATTCACCTGTCTAAAATGTTGTTCGAGTTACTAGATTTTTATACAGTGAAAAACACATATACGAAATACATAGCTCTAACTCAATTTTCAAAATTTTTGAGTTTGTAGTTACGTGCAAAACAACCGCTCAAACGTAATTTCATTTAGGCCGGTTTAAAATTTTTTTAAAAAATAAGAATAGTAAGCGCGAACTGAGCCGCAAAGCACCGGTGCATGGTGTGTTTTGATGGGATCATGAGACGCAGGGGTAGAGAACAGCGAATAGAAATTGCGCTAGAAATTTGAATTAATCGGGTCTTTTTGATACCAACGACATTTACCCGCCAATCACAAACTGAAAATTTTTATCATAATTAATTTTATCAATTTTTTTTTTTTTTTTGATTCACTCATCAATCATGTTTTATCTTATGAAATTGTTTCTAATATCTCATGTAAATTCTTCATTTAAATGTTTAGAGCGGGGGCTTCAAATTGCTTTTGTAATACAACATTTTTTTTTTTGCTTTTCAATCAAAAAAAAAAAATTTGAATAAACAAAACTTAATAAGAATTCTATAAAGCAATTTTTTTTAAAAAAAGAAACAAAAATAATGCAATTATAATATGAAAGTGGCGCGTTAAAAGTTTTCCAGACGATGAAGAAACCAAATCCAATTCCGAAGCATCTCGAGCCAAACACAACAACATCTTCTGGAAATGAGATTTTAGCCAACAAAGTAGAATATTAAAAAAAATTTTGCGAAGATAATTTTTTTTGTTTGTGTTTTTGGCAAACTTAAAAAACGCTTGATAACCCCGGCGAATGAATTATAATAAAACGCATTAAAAGAGGAATGGCGACACCTGCTTACAACCATAATTTACGCCCGACACTTTGCTTTTCTTTCAGCAAATACGAAGAGGGAGGAGAAAAAAAAATCGAAAAACTAAGAAAATGCGCATGCGTGGACTTGAGTAGAACGCGTAATTATAGCGCGTATAAAACGGCGAAAGGCGCTGAGGGGTAAAAAGTATGGAGAGAGTGCGAACACATTTCGTTAGGATACAATTAATTGCGAAAATGGACTCATTAACAAACCCCCAAAACACACAAAAGAGAAGTTGCCGACAGGTAAATACAACAACAAACCATAATAACAATAATAAAAAATATATGTATATAGAGTTGACCATTACTTTCCCTCCCAATTTTTATTTTTATTATTATTTTTCCTCGTCGTCGTTGTTGTTGTTGTTGTTGTTGAGAGGGAATCGAACGATCGATGGATAGGAAACCATTAGTGATTTCAAAAACGAGAATTCAATTTTTTTTTTCTTTTTCAAACACAAATCTAAAGAACAAAAATTTCTCTCTCTCCTCCCTCACACACACAAAAAACAACAACAACAAAAAGAACTAATAATGTGATAAACAATACGGATAAAACAGTAGGCGGGATACTAACAGTAAACAATCAATGGCTATTACTCACACAGAAAAAAAAACAAAGATCAAAATAATAATTTTTCTACCCGCCGATTTCATTTTACCGCCCCGCCCCCACTTCTAATTACAAGTTAATTAAATTATTGCCAGACACGTATAATCAATAAGAGCTATTTTTTGAAAGTACAGGTAAAAACTTGGCCAGGAAAAAACGTAGGTGACATCTTTTTTATTGTTCATCTTATTTAACTAATTTAATTATTACGCAGATTGATCCAACACTTTTGACGGAAAATACGAATTTTTATTCCGAACTAAGAATTGATAAATAAAGCAATATGAAGTAAGATATTTTATTAAAAGATGACGTTAATTACGTTCCACCAGCATCAATACGTAATCAGGGACAAACGAAACCAAAATTCATGTGCAAGCACTTCCAATAGGAAATTATATTTTGAAAGAGTTCTTCAACAGAATTTTTTTTATAGGAAAAAAAGACAAAATTACCTTTTTTTTTTCTTGGTCAAAAATAATTAACTTTTCATTAAAAGTATTCCAATTTGGATCCTATTAATACTGGTGTATCAGGCGCACTCTTTCCCCACTGTTTTAAGATACCGGTATCTAAAAAAGTGACGCGTCTTATAATCCAAGATTTTTTTTTCCCCCTATTGTTGTTGTTTTGTTTTTTTCAAATCAAAAAGATGCATCAAAATTGGCAAAATGAGTATCAAACTAAATTCCAGAAAAATCAATTGAGCACTTATTCATAAAAATGTTGCATTACCAATGCAATCCGCTTTGAGGATGGTGTACTCATTATTACGGGAAAAAAATCAAGATTCTGATGCTGAAACCATTTCTGATCAGAAAAAAGCGATAAATAAACGCATTAAAAATAATAAATAAAAGCATTTAAAAATTGTAAAATGTAACGGATTTTTTTAATATTATTTTTTGTTCGTTTTACAATTGAGTAAAACGCGTTTTTTCAAATTTATTTTTCATCTGGGAAATACTGTACGCGAGTAAATATTCTTGTAGTACGGTAACTATTACTAGATTATTACTATTGTGGTTCGCTCTTAGTTTGCCAAAAAAAGGTGACCCCTGTCAAACTGTGCATACTTTATTCCGGATCTATTTTGTGTAAAGTACCGGTACTAATACAATAATTATTATACTCGTACATGAGCATGAGAGAGAAACGTAAATGACAAATGAAAATGATAAAATATTTATTGATGGGAGACTCTAGTTTTCGGCGTTGATGGTGAACGTGTCACGCTACAATTTTTGTGTCGTTTTTTTAAAAAAAGATTGCTTACTTTGGCATCTGATTTGAAAGAAGAAGAAAAAATTCAACTTGATACCTAATAACCTTGAATTTCGAAAAAAAAAATCGGTTCATTAAGCTTTCCGTTTTAATCAAATCTAATTAACGATTAAAACTAGGCGAAACATTTCCGCTATCCAATAAAAAAAAAAAAAAAAAGAAACACACCCTAAAAAGCGAAAATAAAAATTAATTAAGAATTTACGATTTAGATGCGGTAGTTTGGCACGTAGAAACAAATAAATATTTCAATTTAACGAGAATAATTATTTTAAATGTCGCTGTTTACATTTAAATATTCGTCTATGTGTGTGAGTAAAATTACTAACACCGAGTGTTATGACGTCATTTCGGCATAATAAAACGCACGAATTTTTCATCCATTAAACTCGCTCTTATAACGGAACATCCCGATACATGTACAATGTATTTGAAACAAGACAACACTTACTGTATAACGAAATCCCCCTTAAAGCAAACTCGCCAACCGTTACATAATATTATAACGGACTACACTTTATAAAGTTTTATTTTCTTGGCAATTTTACTTATTGGACGTGTGTTACATGCACTGTAACACACGTAACGCGTTAGGCTCATTTTTGTTGTGCTTTAATAAACACGTTTTGCATCCTTCATTTTATTATCGTCCTCCTAAATACAGGTTTTAGTATCAAAGATTAAAAAATTCAAAATAAGTACACTTATTTTGACTGTAGATCTAAAAACATGTTAAAAAACACATTAAATGGATGAGAGGGAGGCTTATGGACCTCGGAATCGTATTCCTGAGGTCATTTTACTTCTGGAAAGTCACTTTAAAGGCAATTAAAATGTACTTTACTGTTGTTTTTTTTTTTTAGCTTGGAGCAAAATTATAGGTCCATCTCTTTCCATTTCAAAGAAAATTTAGAATTATCAATATCAAATTACTTGGAATTTTTGATTATTAATATAGTTGATCTTGTTTATAACGTAATTGGATGCAACGTTACTTCGAATGTAACGCCATTTTTCGAAAGTTCTATGTATATCTTTAGACTTTCTTTTCGAAATTTTTCGGTTATTTTGATTATTAATACAGTTTTAGTAATTTCTTATTTTAATGCTTAAATAAATTTTTTACCCCGCCAAAAGTAGACTACAGTATTGGATAATCAAATCTCACGTAAGAAAAATTTGAATTGAAGGAATAATTTGTTGATAAAATTTGAGCCAGGTAGTATAATCACTTGGTATAACTCCTAGCTGCCATATACAGTACTGTAGGCCTACTCTGTATAATTACGTATTATCAACAAAACGCTATGCCAATCGATTTAAATAATGAAACTTTAATTGTTTAATTTCTTCGATCAATTATATAAATTGAATTATACGAAAATCTCTCTCTCCATCCTTCCATTTAAAATTAAATTGCGTTATATCTAATTTATCACTTAACCGAAACGAAAACGAAAGGAAAACTGCCATTAAAATTTTTGGATGAAGAAAAAAAAAAAGTAATTTCCTAAAAAGCTTAATAATGACGTGCTGCAATATACCGTGTATAAATATTATCTTAAGATAATATGATTAATCGTGAATTATTATTAGACGCTAAAGAAAAAAAAAAAAAAGCAAACTTTGGTAAAATTCAACGCAATTATTACTAAAATAAAATTGCGCCGAAACACTACACGAAAATAATTTAATAGGTAATAGAACTTGAAAAACGTGAAGAAACAGAAATAGAAAAAGACGGGAGTAAACGAAAATAAAAATAAAAAAAAAAAAAAAAAAAAAACAAGATAAGAGAAAACGAAAATTAATATTTTATTTACGATATTTAAACGGGGGAAAAACGAGCTGCTGGCTCAATTTTTCTTTCTTTCTTTTTTTTTTTTGCTCTTTCTTCCGGCGCAAAAACTCATTATTCGCGCGCGCGCGCAAGAAGATCCGAGTACAGTACTAAAACATAAGGAAAGAAACAAACGCATTGAAAGTACAGTTAGTTGGAAAACGCAAAAAAAAAAAAAAAAATTAGGAAGCTTCGAATTTATCTTTCTTGGGTAATTTGCTGAATGCACGACGAGGGAAGTTAAGAAAAAATAAAATAAAAAAAGCCAAAAAAAGGAGAGAGGGGAAAAAGAAAAAAAAAAAAAAAAAAGAAGCGGAGCGAGTCATCAAAACAAAGTTGATTTATTTCTCCAAATTCTCCAAGCGAACTATATTATTCATTATTAATGCTGTTGTAGACTCGTATGAAGTTTCCTTTTCCAAACCCCCATCCAACACCCCTATCCCTACATCAATTCCCCACCCTGCTTTTCATCCATATATACATAGTGTACATCTAATACGATATGCTGGTTGGTTGGTTGCTGGCTGGCTTTTTTCGGTCCAAGCTATTTTTACAACTAACTATACAGTATATTTTTAATGATAAAAAAGGGGTCCCTTCATTTCCTTCTCATCTCATTCCCGTATTGAAAATAATAATAATACAAAAAAATATCCCCCAAACCACAAAAAAAAAAAATTCGACAAAATTCGGGGTAAATAATGAATTTTAGCGGATGAGAAATATATATAGAAAAATGCTGCATATTTCTATAAAAATGGAAGTGACAAGTTGCGTAATTTATTAGCCCGTTCTTTTATTGTATCAACGAGGAAGAAGAAGAAGAAAAAAAAAAGAGAGAGCGGAGCTTAGATTTATATATAATATAATATATATATTTTTTTCTTTAAAGAGCAAAAGCAGTATTGAGAACGATGTGAAATGCGCATGTTCAGTAGCCTATAACAATGCGTTTCGGCCTTTTATTTTCCTTTCCCTTTTTTTTTTTTCGTTACATTTTTTTGATATTTCCATTAATTTTCAAAGAGTTTTTTTTTCTTTCTTTTCTTTTCCTATTTCTCTATGTTAACAATGATACACCCCCTATATACATCCCCGCACCAAATTATTACTACATTTATATTACGACGTATAGACCCTCGAATAACGCGAGAAATGCATTTCTGGAAATTTTTCGTGTTATTAGAAATCGCGCGATGAAAAAAAAAAAAAAGCCTTACAAAGTTACAATCACAATTTAAAAAAATTTAAATTCAAACCTAATAATAAAAAAAAAACAATTATTTTTGATATAAATTAACGTGTGTTCGTAAATATACAACGTTTTAAAAAGCGAATAAACAAGGCAAATTTTAATGAAATTGAATTGATTTTTTAATACTTACATACAACAACATCTCCGACTTAACAATAAAAAACCATTTTTAGAATATGACCTTTACAACTGAGTCGGCACGTATTAATTGGCTCATGTGCGAATTTAAATTTAAACATGTGCGAGCAAACTTAAATTTTGCTGATCGAGTAAACATGAGCCGACTCAGTGGAGGAGGTCACATGCCAGGTGTTATTTTCCACAGTTAAATCGGTGATGTTGTTGTAACTAAATATAAAAAAAAAAAATAATTTATTGTCATTAAAATTTGACTTGTTTAGTCGCTTTTTAAATTGAAAATTTTGCATGTGCCATTTAACATGTGCCGACTCAGTTGAAAAGGTCATATTCTAAAAATTATTTTTTATCCTTAAATCGGAGATGTTGTTGTATGTAAGTGTTAAAAAATTAATTCAATTTCATTAAAATTTGACTTGCTTATTCGCTTTTTAAAAACGTCGTACATAAGAAAATCACAAGTTCTAAGAGGTTACTCGCCTTATAAAAATATCGCGTTTAAGAAGCCCCCGAATTACGCGAGAACTTTTAACTTTTTATATGAATTTATTCCCTCCTCTCGAGATGCGTTGTATATTATAAAAGTGCATATAAAAAAAAAATATTATATTATTGGCGAGAAGAAAAGATGAAAAAGTGTATGAATAAAATGAATCATTCGTCAATTCTGGCGATTGCTAATAATGAAATGTGTGTGTGAATGGGTGTGCGCCATGTCTGGAAGACATTTTCGAGTGGATACAAGGCATTAAAGTCCTTGTCACTCCAATTCATATAAAAGAAAAGGGGGAAGAGAAAAAAAAATCGTTTCCAAAACACCCCTTTTTTTTCTTACGTAAAATTTATGGATGAAAGTTGATAGGAGGAGAAGAAGAAAAAAAAGTTGTATCTGGGTTTCGAAAAGATTTTCGTCTCGAAGACAGACAGGGTTTGATCCCATCTTCTCCGTACAACCACGTTACCACACCATCAGCGATACTAAACACAGGTATCGAAAGAGACACACAAAGCCTTTTTTTTTTTTTTTTTCTTTTCTTTTCTTTTTTTTTTTTTGGTTGGGGTTTTAGTAAATCCCTCGCATTCGATCCAAATTCCTAGCTGGATACTATTTCCATATAATGAAACTGGACAATGACGAGAATTTACATGCAAATGGCTAGACTATCAGTCGGAACCCCCTTACGAACTCACTCTATAAACTTTCCGTACCTAAAACACTATTAATGATAGAAAAAAACTCGCACAATTTCAGCTAAAAATAAAATAACATTTGACGTATCAAAAAAATCTTTGTCGATAAAATTCGATTATTGTATACGAATATAACCCATAAAATGTAAATAAATGTTGCTCAAGAATTACATAAAATAACCTATTTTTACTAAATTAAATAAAAGACAAATACAGTAAATAATAATAAAAAAAAACAATATTAACCCCTTCATTTACGCGAAATATTTTTGTACATTATATCAATTTTCGTATTGTTTTTTTTTTTGTTTGTTTGTTTGCTTGTTGTTTTTTTTTTTTGCGTGCAGTACATTGTAATTTTATTGTTTTGCGCAACAGAACTGTCGCGCAAAACGAGGGCTTCCCACAATTATTTCAAAAAAATGG
Organism: Polydesmus angustus; assembly: GCA_034698085.1. Classification (NCBI taxonomy): domain Eukaryota; kingdom Metazoa; phylum Arthropoda; class Diplopoda; order Polydesmida; family Polydesmidae; genus Polydesmus; species Polydesmus angustus. The sequence goes on from JAQGAY010000026.1 coordinate 57,923, forward strand.
GTAATTTTTTTTGTTGAAAATAGAAACAACACATGTAGAAACAAAAACTAATAATAATTAAAAAAGTAGACTACATTAAATATTTAATTATTGAGTTAAATAACTAAAACATTTATATAAGTAAAAAAAAATTAGCTTTTAAATTTTAATTAAAAAAAAAATCATATTTAAACCAGAAACCCTTATTAAAAATTCTAAAATAATGAATATAAACCGTAACAAAAGTTTTTCGCGCTTAAATGAATTCTGAATTCAATATGATTATTTTAATTAACTTTTCAATTATTAAATAAATTGTTATAAATAATTTTTATTTTAGACTGAAATTGCAATACTTTCGATCGTGTATAATATCCATTGTAATGCGAACAAATATAATAAGAGATCAATAATTATTATTATTATTGCTATACAATTAAAAACGAAAATAATAGCAATTGAATCCGCTGCTAGAATTTCCAAAATTTACCCTAAATACTCCAAAATTACCCCCCCCCCCTCACGAGTACATTAATTTTTTTTCAATTACAAACAAATCGTAAAGAAGAAAAAATAACTTTAAAAATAAACAGTTTAAACAAAATATTTTTTGACTTACCTTTGCTTCAAAAAACTGTATTAAAGAAAACTTAACTCCTAAATTCCTTTTAATTTCTATAAAAATTAAAAAAAATGACCGTACTGTTTTTCTTACTGTAGCTAAAAGAAAAACAATTTCGTGTAGATAAAATAATTCCTTCACACTTTCTTTTCTCAATAACTCGAATTTGCACAAATTTTTGTCCACGTTTTACAACTTAAAAACGAAAAATAAAATGATAAACAAAAAAATAATAATATTACGCTCCCTTCTATAAAAGGTTAAAAAGGGGTTGTAATTATTTGTAAAATTGGTTAAGTTTCAAATTTCATTTCATTTATTTACACCAATCAATCTTTAATTAAAAAAAAACTACATGTATCGTAAAATTAATTGAAAAAAAAAAACTTCAAAATAAAATTGATGCAAATGTGCATTAAAAAATTATCAATGATCATTATAAATTTTGAATTGATTGATGAAGAAGAGTCGTACTTTGAATCGAAAAACTTTCAGCAATAAGCAAACAACTTTACTTTTTTTCACTTTTGAATTAATGATAAAAAAGTCTCTCTCTATCGACTGGTGCAAAATTTATGAGGCCTTGGATTTTCGCTTTTATGTTATTCAGCATAATATCACTTTCTTAGTAAGTTGAAAATACACGGTGTCCGTAAAAAACCATCACCCAACTGAATCCAGTATGGCAAATAAAAAAATTTTACTTTAAAGACTTTTTTTTAACACCGTGTAGATACAAAGAAGATTCTTAACGTTAGAAATAAAAATTGGCAATTGTTGAATTTATTACCGTAACTTCTTACTAGAGCATTTTTAACCTCAATTTAGTGCTATAAAAAGCATGGAAAAGATTTGCTTTAACAGTATTACAAAACGATAATTTAATAATTATTATTATTCGATTAAATTAGCTAGATTTTAAAGTGCACTACATATTGGAAGCCCTGTCATTCTGCTTGGTGCGAAGAAATAACATTACGGTCCAATTTCTCTCATTCAATTTCTAAAACTCTTAGTCCAATTTACGACAAAACGTGGTACAAAAAAAAAAAAAAAGAGGAGCCAAGTTCTAGTTCATTATCGATCCACTTAATACTGACGTCACGTACACAAACAGAGATCAATAGTTAGCCCCCCTCTAAGGCTCTTTCCAAAAGTGAACAAATGATAATGGCACAACCATTTTTGCGGTCGTATCGATTTTTCTATCTCTCACTCACTCACTCACTCTCTTCCAAATTCTTTTCGAAGCTTTAATTAGCTTTGCGAGCGAGTTGATTTCTCGCGCTAGCAACAATAACAATAACTAAAAAAAAAAAAAAAATAGTAAAGAAAAAAGCAATGTAGAAAACAATAATTGATGAGTAACTCACATAAATTCGAATAATATTAAATAACATTTAACTCAATCAAAAACCTGTTGAGTTAATTATTTAAAAAAAAAAATACAATAAAAAAAAATACAGTACTTGAATGAAAATTCCAAGTTTAAAAAAATCATAAAAAATACGTAATAATAAATTTTACTTTTAAGGAAATGCATTATTATTGTGTGTGTGTGTGTGTGTGGGTAGGGAATGAAATTTCTTAATAATACTGTCCCCCCCTAATTGATAGTTGGCATGGGCACCCAATATTATAATAGGTATTAACAAAAAAAAGATGCGGTACGCCTACATCCGGTTGCCAACATCCGATATCGATACAAAGCTCGGCCATTCGAGTCGAGCAACAACAACAAAAAAAAACTAAAACTAGAAAAAGAAAGAAAAAAAATAAATCGGTGAATCGCAAAATGAAAAGCGAATAAGTTAACGTGGCATATAATAATAATTCGGGAGGCCGCATTCAAATGTATTGCCAGATCCAATTTAAAGTACGCCTGCTTTTCAAATATATTTTTGCTCAATAAAGCTTGGGAAAACTGAAAAGAAACCGAGCGTGTAATACGTACTAATATTGCGCATGATTAACATCGTATCATGTTTAACCACATTATTACGTCCACCGCCTGTGTGTTGTGTGTGTGTGTGTATACAATGTGCCTAAAAAAAAGTAATAGATTCGGGTGCGGGAGAGGACACATAGAATTAAATCGCTAGGGAAAATCAACAAATTCCAAGGAAAACAAATGTTTTCTTGAGGGGATAAATAAATAATACTGTAATTCATATTAATTAAATTAATGAAATTAAAATTTCTTATTTTTTATTTAATTAGCTATAAATAAGTTAAAATATAGTATGGTTATTAAATATTAGCGTTCGACGCTGTTTTGTGTTTTCTTTTTTACGATTTTATCATTTGAATATATTTATTGCGAATGTTTGTTTAAATATAAAACGTAAATAATAACACTAATATCTAGCGCGTAATGCAAATAAAAACTGCAAAACTTGAATTTTTCTTATTAAAAATTATTGTTTTTTTTAATAATCCAGTATTAATAATAAATATTTTTTATTTAATTAACTATAAAAATATAATACCAAAAAAGTAATATTTTAATTTTAACATTTAACCAACAAATTTTTTTTTTATAAAAATAGTAATAATTATAGTGTTCAACATTTTTACGATTTGTATTTATTTATGACGATACGTTTGTTTAAATATAAAAAAATTAAGACATAAAAATGTAATTTATATATTTTTGAAATAAAATATTTAATAAAAAAAAACATATATATATATATAAATTTAAAAATGAATTACTACTATATTATTTACGTGGTATTAAATAACATTAAGATATATTATTATCCTTATTATTAACGTCAGCTAAAAATTCAAAATTTATATGAAAAACCTTATTTTAACGAGTACACATTTTTTTTATATACCACGAAAGTATATTTACAAATCTCCCCCCTCAAAAAATAAAATACAATCAATTTAGTACGCCAAAAAAAAAGTAGTTCCGAGTAAAAATGTTTTAGAATTAAAGGGACTCGTAACTGATAACTGTATTAAATAATTATTAAAAATTAATTGATTCAAAAAAGATTTTTCCAGTTTACGAATTTATAAATCAAAGCAATTTCCTATACTCAATTCTCGGTCAAAATTAAATGCCCCTTGGTCAATAATAATTATTATTATTTCGGCGAAAGTTCATCGGAGCAAACTTTTCGCAAGCTTTACATAATAATATTATTCCGCATTCTAAAACTCACTCTCGGAGCATGAGAATGGAAGAGCATTGCCACAAACTAGAATAATTAATATAATAATACTATATAGTGCAAAATGCTAAGTATCTGGCACTGTTATTTTGCCTGGCGCGCACCTCCGGCCTCAAAAACCATTTTATACACAATTAAAACCCCTGAACATGTATTATAATAGTAATCACCGCTCTACACACATTTCTTTTCCACCAATCCAAATCAAATTCTTGCTTTTACACAATTACTACGCAAATTAATCCTCCATTCCCAAAAAAATACTACCCTTATATTGTAAATATCCCCGGCCATGCTCGATTTTGAGTATATACAAGGTAATAGCTTTATTAAAAACGAAAAAGTAGTAATTTTAGCATTTCGCAATTGAATTTCGAATGATTTGGCAGCGCAAATACATTGCAAATTTATCGTCTTGACGCTAATTTTACGTGCGTGAATTAAATTAATAAGCACAATTTATTTAAACAAAAATTTGTTCCTATACAGTATTTCCAATAATTTATAATTTATTAAAGGAGCTTGCAGCAAACATTTGCGCTAAATAATGTTTTTTCCTCACTTATATTTTATGAATTAACACGTTTAAGTAAAATTGGTAAATAAAAATGTTCGTTTCGACTATATTTAAATCTTGTTTTTGCTTCAAATTAACGTTAAAAATGCTTTTAAGGGGTTGATATAAGCAGCAAATGCTAAATTATTGAGCAAACTCAAACATTCATCTCAAAATTTTTTAAGAATCTTTCTCGTAATCTCTCTTTGAATTTAATAATAAGAATAAGTCACGCCATTTGTTGAATAACATTAAAATTCAAAGTCGCATAAAATTAAATTTGGTACCACTCAATTGTTATTATGGGACTTATTTTCATCAATAAAACCAATAACTCCAAAAAAAGAAGAAAAAAAAAAAGAAGTCATCTGCTTATCGCTGGCTGCGAGCTCTTTCAATTTGAATATAATTTTTTTTTTACAATAACCGCAGCTATTTAAAAAAAAAAAACACAATAATAATAATAATTATAACATTTTCCAATAATATAACTTTACATATCTTATTACGCATATTTATATTTATTATTATCGCGCAGTTTACATCAACCCAATTTCATCAAATTTACATATAAAAAAAAATATGGACGAAAAATAAAATATGATTAATAGAAAAACGATAGGGAATAAAAACAGGTAAAAAAGATCACTTATATTAATTCCACGATAAAGAGCTATGTGGCATGTTCAAGTGCGATTGGTTCTCTCTCTCCCTCAAAACGGTGGAAGAAAAAGGTGAAGAAAAATCAAAATTCCTTCCCCCGCTGGCAGGTGCTTTTTTACCTTTCCACCCCACACCATCGACGAGTCCATCGATTGGCCGAATGGAGCCCGAAAGAGAGAAAAAGAGAGAGAAATAATTAAAAGAAGCCGCCCTACCTATCCAACCAACCAAACCTCATGTCATTCAAATTCCCCTCTCAACCTGACTTCAACCTGCACACACACACCTACACTCACACAGAGCAGGGGTTTTTTTTTTTTTAAAAAAAATTTACTTAACAAAAAAAAAAAATGACATCGAAACTCATCATTAAATATAATGATGAATGAGTGAGTCTATAAATTTTTGGAGAGAGAGGGGGTATTTCTCACCGTGAGGTGTCTTGTCACAATTGTTATAAGTTACGATTGGAGTTAGGAAATGTTCCAATCACCGTCCGGCATCACACACACACACAACCACCGCCTATGCGTTACATTCAAGCGGAGATCAAATTTCGAAATAACAATTTTCTTTTCAAAAAATTGCCTGAAAGGTGTTTTTATTCAAGAGAGAGTGAGTGAAAGAGAGAGAGTGGAGTGGTTAGTGTTGGGAGTGGGGGAGAGAGTTATATTTTTGCGCATGAGAAAATTATTTTCAGACACCTTCTTCTTCTATTATTTTTGTTCAGACGTCAAAAGTGTTGGATTAATTCGACATGGGACTCGGATTTTCTTATATTACTTTTCCCTCAAAAAAAATTATATTTATATAAAATGTTACTTTCTTTTTAATAAACCTTCGGAAAACTCTTTTCTTTAATTCCTTGAGAAATATATATTTTTTTTGTTCTCCGAGCAGACACTTTTTTAACCGCAAAAATATCTCGTATATATTATTCTTCTAATTCCCATGGATACTTTTTAAAACGTTAGATACATTTAATATACACAAATTACTCGGCGAATTTTAATCACCTGCGCAATAATAATCACGAAATTTTTCCTCTTGATTCACACATTTTGAACATTAAAAATTTTTATTATTTTTTTTTATTAGTATTATTATTATAAAAAGGGTAATTAAAACACGCATTACACCGAACATAAAAATAAATAATAATATTAGAATAATAAAAGAAAAAAAAGACATTTTAATAGTGAAATATATTATATCGAACACGTAAGCGGTACAAATTAGTTTAATATTTTTTTTCTCTAGCGTATAAAAAGTTTTTTTTTTTTTTTTTTTTTTGATGTAGTTTTTAATGCGAGTTACGCAGTGTATCGAGCGTGTCGTGTGAATATTTAAATTTTTAGTAGATCGTTTTTGAATTTACTTTAAAAACCATTTTTTTTTTTTTTTATTATCATTTTTTTGGGGGCGATTAGATTCTGTTGAATAAACATTGGCGGTTGGGCCGAGTGAATTTTTAAAGGTCATTTGTGGTTTTTATTGCGTAGTTTGAATGAAAATTGATTTAAAAAAAAAGAAATGAAAGGTAAACGGCTTTCATGTGGTTAAAATTCGTTTTTATTTCTTAAAATATTATTTTGATTGCGATTTAATCAAAAAAAAAAAAAAAATTAAAAATTAATGCGCAACACGTCGGAATTTTTTTTTTTCCATTTAATTATTTTTGTTTTAAGTCACATATCAAAAATGTTATGAACAATTTATTAAATTTAATAAAATATATTTTTCCCCCTAAAAATTAAATGTACCGGTATCGAAGTTTGACCATAATATTTATAATACATGTACTGTACTTATTGGTTTTACACTTCCTGATTTGTTCAACAATCTTTTTAAAAAAATGAAATTTTAAACGCCAATTTAATTATCTTCAATTTTTTTTAAATCATTTTTTGAGCATTTTGGTTCATAAAAATATCTAAACAATATTCTAAAAATCATATCACTTTGGAAAGCATCACTGATTTTGTACTTCTGATTCTCAATATCATCCTTCAAAAAAAAAAAAAAAAAAAATAACAGTAAAATAATCATAAAGTCTCTCCTAAAATTCGTTACATCGATAAAATACCGAATCACTATATATATCCCTGATTTTGCATTTCCGGATTGTAAAAAAAAAACTCTATAAAACTATAAAAACTCTATAAAAAAATTGAATTTTAAGCATTTTTTTATCATTATTTTATAAAAAAAAAAAATTTTCAGTAAAGAAATAGCGCTGAAATAATCTAAACTTAAAAATTCGTTATATCGACAATACCGAACCACTTGGAAAAAACATCTCCTGATTTTGCACTTCCGGGATTTTAAAATCAACTTTAACCACAATGACCCTAAAAGTGTGAACCTAACGAGTTTCGCGAAAGGTCAATCGTTAGGTGAGGGGGAGAGAACGAAAAAAAAAAAAAAAAAAAAGAAAACAACAACCGAATAAATAATAAAAAGCGATAGTTTTCGAAGAAAAAGCGAACATAAAAATGCTCTCTGCAAAGTCATTTTCACCTGAGGTCGAAATAGCCCAAGTAAAGAAGAAGAAGAATGAAGGGGGCGGGGTACCATATATCAGATTGAAGAGAGAGAGAAAGGTCCCAAGCAAAAAAAAAAAAAAAAACCATGTTTCCGAGTTTTGAGAGGAACCAATACCTTTTTTTTTTTTATTACCACCATCCATTTAAAAAAAAGAATAGAAAACAAAAGCCAGAAGAGACGTTATTCCATTCTGATAATACGGTAACGTGTCTGTGGCCTCCTTCCACCATTTTCATCAATTTCCTTCAACAAATATGTGAACTTCCCTCCGCACACACAAACACAAACTCATTATTATGTTGGTTAATTAAGAGGTGATACTCTCCTCTCCCTGCAATAATGGCTTTCCGAGTTCTACCGACACTGGTGCTATACAAGTACACATACGGTACGTGTAATACAGGCTGAAAACGAACTTCCTTTCTCTTACAATTCGTCAGATTTATTGTGCTTTTTTTTTCTTAGAATTTTAAGTCATCGATATAATACGAGTACAAATCGAGTCTAAATAAGTGAAATAGACCCCCAACTCTAGCACTTATAGAACTATTATTATCATTAACCCCAGTCACACTTAAAATAAGGTTTTGTTTTTAAATTTACGGAGTTTTTGAAAAACGAATAAAGAAGTCAAATTTTAATGAAAATTAATTAATTTTTTATTATTTACATTCAACAACATCTCCGATTTAATGATAAAAAACAATATTTAGTTACAACAACATCACCGATTTAACCATGAAAAATAACATCTGGCATGTGACCTTTACCACTGAGTCGGCACATGTTAACTCGATTAGCAAAATTTTCAATTTAAAAAGCGAATAAACAAGTCAAATTTTAATAAAAATAAATTAATTTTTTAATATTTAGTTACAACAACATTACCGATTTAACAATGAAAAATAACATTTGGCATGTAACTTCCTTCACTGAGTCGACACATATTAATGCGTGTAATGAAATTTCTAATAACTTTCTCGCACGTGCCTGGTTGGATGTTGGCAATTACGCGTATGAGAAAGTTATTGAAAATTTTGCTAATCGAATAAATATGTGCCGACTCAGTGGTAAAGGTCACATGCCAGATGTTATTTTTCATGGTTAAATCGGTGATGTTGTTGTAACTAAATATTAAAAAAATTAATTTATTTTCATTCAAATTTATCTTGTTTATTCGCTTTTTAAATTGAAAATTTTGCTAATCGAGTTAACATGTGCCGACTCAGTGGTAAAGGTCACATGCCAGATGTTATTTTTCATGGTTAAATCGGTGATGTTGTTGTAACTAAATATTAAAAAAATTAATTTATTTTCATTAAAATTTATCTTGTTTATTCGCTTTTTAAATTGAAAATTTTGCTAATCGAGTTAACATGTGCCGACTCAGTTGGAGAGGTCATATTCTAAAAATTGTTTTTTATCATTAAATCGGAGATGTTGTTGTACTGTATGTAAATTTATATATTTTATATATCATTAAAATTTGACTTCTTTGTTTGTTTTTCAAAAACTCCGTAAATTTAAAAACACACTGTATAAAAACTTTTTTTCCCTCATTTTTAGTTAATAAACCAAGAGTTTTAGAGGGCGTTTTCACCACCAAAATACGTTAAAAATTAATAATCAATTATGCGTAATAATTATGTATCGCGGATGTTATTAAGCATTTTAGTAACTCTTTTTTGCCCAACTTTTTTCAACGTAACCTCTTATCCGAAATGTGGCGTCCGCCCGCAACGTTTCGGATAATCGGCACATTCCAAGAATTATAATTTCCATGACTCGCGCAATAGTAAGGTAGTAATTCAAAGGTCAATTCCACTTACACAAGTTAAATCAGTTATTTTCATCACTTAAAGATGCAGAAGCCACTTACAGAGACGGCGCACACAAATCTATAGAAAGATTTTTTTTGGTAAAAAAAAAATAATAAAAATAATTAATATTAATCTCAACGAGAAAAGTTATGCAAATTCCAATGTAGGCTACTGCAAAAGATTTTTACGCTGAATTAAATACACGTTATTCTCGCTGCTACAGTATAGACTCTAGAAAATGGTACATATTTTGTACATCACTCAATATACTAAATAACATTGGGTAACGTAAATTAATAATAATAAAAAAAATGATATGCTATTTCTATTAAACGTTCAGTATCAAATATTTTATAAAGTTATAACGAACAACAATTAACGTTTAAAATATTAAACACGTATTTTTTTTGCTAATATTAAAATTAGTTGATTAAAAGTAGTTAAAATAAGCTAATTAAAATTGAGCATTCATTTTCACGCGCTTCTAATTCGGTTAAAGCGTCGACTATAGTCGCGTAAGGTCTTGGAGGTTGCGTTCGCAAACAAAAATAATGTTTGTATCGTACGTGCCAGCCAAAAGTGATAATATTGTCAATTAAAAGAATTTCCTAACAATGCTTTAAAACAGTTGAAAATAAAAGACGCGTGCAAAAGCGCAAAGTCAAGATAGAAAATAATGTGAGAGAGAGCGGAGTTAATCCGTGTTTATTTTCTTTTATTACTTCTAATTTGCGGTCATTTTGACGCTTTAGATTTTCTCCGCGCCTGGCGACGTGTGTGTTTCGACTAACAATAGTTTTACTCGTTGTATATAGCTAACAAAAGTTAACCTAACAAACGAAAAGGAGAGAAAATTATTATCATACGCGTAACAAACGCCATCTATTAAAATGCGTGAAAAATATAATAATTCTTTTTTAAATAAAAAAAATTATGCAAAATGTTTAAGATAAACAAATATAACATTAGCATTAACCTTACAGATCTTAATGTTAGATAAAAACTCGATCAAAATACTAAAGTAAATAAAATAATTTATCAACTCATTAATTTTTTTTTTTGTTTATTCTTTAACCCAGCACTCATACTGTATTTTTTTTTTAATAAGAATTTTTTCCACCTGTCTGACTTAACCTTGTACGATTGGTCGTACTCAACTTCAAGGCGCCGCACGATTAAATCATAGCTATTCCAAACATATTGACCCATAATGAGTATTCGAAACTCGTTTATGTTGGCTTTTTTTTTAAAAAAAAAAAAAAAACATACACAACACACAAACGAACGTTTCGAATGTAATAAATGTTTACCGTACGTTTGTTTGACCCGCAATTTTTTTTAATATATAAATGATTACCTTTTAAAATATTTTTGAAAAACATCAATTTTTATACTACTAAACGTTATTCGAATTTTTGAATTGAGCAAAAAAGTATAGCATATTTTTTTTTTTTATTGTATAAATGAACCGAAATTCTAAAGGTCTCGTAAACAAACTCTTAAAATGTCGTAAATAAATATAAAATTATAGGAATAAAAATTTTACAACCACCGATAAAAAAAATTATTGTTAACATATTGCTAATAAAAAAAAAATCCGTTAAAATAGTCAAATAATGTTAAAAATTCAATACATAACAAATCGAGTAAACATTAAATTTCTCCCTAAACGTAATTTCGATTTAAGTACTAGTTAAATACCAGGTATAAAAATATAATTGTGTGTATTTATCTCGCACACGCACTACCACCTATCTAATAAAAACCAATAAACAAGATTTACTTAATATAATTTTTATTTCAAATTGACGCGAACGTAAAAATCTCTCCTCATAAATTTAATTGAACTTAATAAAAAATAAAAAAGCAGCAATAAAATCCTAAAAAAAAAAAGTACCGAAATAATAAAAAAAAAAGTTAAGTGACGAAAAGCAATTTTTATAGGGAAATAAAAGTCTTGTTAACATAATTTTTTATTAGTGGTGAATAAAAATTCAAAGCAGTTAATAAGGTGGTGTAAGTGTGTATATATTATAAAGTAGGTGGTGGTAGTTGTTATTTTTTTTTTCCCAATCTTTTTAGAGTGAAATTGGTGTTGTTGTTGGCAGCAATCTCCTAACGTCTTCGATTGTTGTTGCTCGTACAATACCTTTCGCTTTATTTACTAGCATCGGCTTAATTTACGACGGACTTGTTTTTTTTTTCTTCTTCTTCTTCCCCCACCCTACTATTCTCTCTCTCTCTCCTTCCAATTTTCACAATAAAAAAGTACTACCAACACCGTACTCAGCAATGGTCATTCTCTCACCTACAGTATACTATTCGGCCTATTTACAACCCGAGCGCCGTCTTCATTCTTTAGGCGAAAATCATCGAACAGCAACAAGTAAATGCACTTAAGCTGAACGAAACAATTTGATTTCGTCCGTTTCACAAAAATTACAATAAAAATAAAATGAATAGAAAGTGCTCATTACTTCCGATCTCGACGCGCAATAATAAAGTTAATTAGATAAAAAAAAATTTCACGTACGAATATTAAGATAATAAATTCTTTTTTATATACCCGGTACACCTAATTCTCTTTTTACACGGGAAATACGTTCTTGAAAAATATGAGTAAAAAAAAAATTCGGGTAAAAAAAGTAATGGGGGAATTCTGTGACATTATATAAGGACTACCGAAAAATACATACAGTATAATCAAATTATCATTAATACATAAATAAAGGTATAAAAAATTTGTAAAATTTGCAAAATAAAATATTTTTGAAATTGGTTAAAAACCCGTGTTAATTCAAAATTTCTCGAGTTATTTTGAAACCGTGTTATTTCAAATTCGTGTAAAAAAAAAATCCGTGTAAAAAGAGAATTAGGTGAAATAACATAATAATATTCGAACTTGTCTTATTGTTTAATGATAGCTTAGTTGCTGTCTACTACTGCATTTACAAAAATGCAAGGCAATGTTTATTTTATTACACGTGAACAGTGTACAATAAAAATGATATAGCCGGATACCTTACCCGGATAAAATTTTACGAGTGCAGTATCTGTAAAATGGGGCAAAATTAAAATCTTTACAAACAAAAATTGACTGTATAAATCTCGGACACCCGGTATAGTGTGTGAAATAGATACATAGGTGTAATTTAACATAAACACAGATCAAACGAGTATTTCAAACTCAGTTTTTTTATCAACTATACATGTAGATCAGAATTTTCTAGGCAGATTTTTTATTTAATTTTACAACAACAAAAAAATATTACCCATATTAAATAGCTATATTTACGTAAAAGCTTCAATAAACAAGTGTGTGACGTTTCTCCCTGGCATTCGCAACCAGAGGGCAACACCATGCAATGCTTTTTGCTATTAAAATGAAAGCTATACGGTACTGTAACTCACTACACTGTACATATACAGTTACATGTACTCTTTCCCCCTGCTTCGATCGAATGTGCAGATCACAAAATGGCGTCGCATCTCATCTATTTGAGTATGTCGGAAGAAAGAAAAAAAGAAAGAGATGAAATTGGCAGGTAAAGCAATGGAATGGCCACTTAAGCTGGTCGTATACGCGTGTGAAGGAAGCCATTTCTTTGCATTTCTCTTCACCAACCACACACGTCTTTTTCCAAGCGACAAAATCAATCCAATCTCTCTCTTTCCGTTAACCCACCCCAATTTTTTTTTTCTTCTTCTGTTCATTCTATAACCCCACATCTCCCTTTCTATGTATTATTTTTTCATACTTAACCAAAGTCTATTCGCACCTGTGTCCAGTAGCCAGCCGCGCACATATACACGTGACTGACGTGAGAGAGTGTACGCATGAGAAAATGCTTTCAAGTCCAAAAACTTCTCCCCCCACAAAAGACACAAATAAAAGTCTATCCCCCCCTTCTTATTCCCCCTTTTTTTTTACAGGAGACAAAAACATTTTGTATTTGCTCCACTGGGAAATACGAGTCATCCGCTTGGGCTACTTCGCCCAATAAAAACCATCAGAGTTTTATCTCTCTCTCGACAGAGCCTCTGTAGACTTTCGAGCCACAACAAAACCGTTTGTTAAAAAATAAGAAGAAGAAAAAAAAAATTGTTTCCAATACGCAAGATGCTTTCTTAATCCGTCTATTACATCGATGTTGATTATGCTAAGAACACGCGGCCTCGTCGTTTGGGTCTTCCTTGCCCTTTTATTATATTCCGCCGTTTTTGAATTATTACGAAAACCGCATTCACACGGGTCTTAAAAAGCATCGGCGCCGTAGAAAATTTGATTCGCACCGCCGAATTTCAATACCGCGAGAGAATTATGATCGAAAACACGAAAACAATTTATGGTTTTTATAATCACATTTTCTCCTGCTAATTCTGTATGATAGAAATGGCGGATAAAAGAGTTTGGGTTCAGCGCTATAATGCATTGCAAAAAAAAAAAAAAAATGCATACAGTAAAACCCTGGTTAATCCGGCTTGTAAATGCATTTACTTGACTTTTAAAATCTTTAAACGCATTTTAAGAGACCGTTTTTCAACTTAAGCTACATTATTTTGTTCTTCCCAATTATTTTCTATAAATGAATGAAATTTGCGAGTAAAAATGTGGGTTTCTACGAGGGCTATTTATTAAGTAAGTTTCCCTCATCTAGAAAAAGCAAAATAATAATTTCAAAATTGCAATCAATATTTATTACCTTTGTACCTTCTCCATTCACTGTAATTTTCACCCCTTTCGAAGCATTTTTGGTACCTAAACAATAGCTTTTTGGCAACCACTACGTAAAAATCTGTCGCCAAATTTCGCAGATCAATTTTTTTTTTTTTATTAATTTTTTTCAATTTTTTTCAAATTTATTTATCAATTCCTTTTTATCAATATTCTTTTTTGATGTTTAAATAATTTTTTTAAATTTTTTTTTCGCATTTTTTTCAGTTTTTTTCAGTTTTTTTAGTCAATTTTGTTTTTTTGCCTAATTTTTGCCACTTTTTTTCCAACATTTTTTATCAATTTTTTTTTTTTAAGTTTGTTTTTAATTGGTTTATCAATCCTTTTTTATTAGTTTATTTCAATTTACTTATTAAAATTGACCAAAAAAATTGATCAGCAAAAATTGACGGTAGCTTTTTACAAAGAGGTTGTCAAAAAGCTGTTATTTAGGTACCAAAAATTGCTTCGAAAGGGGTGAAAATTACAGTGAATGGAGAAAAATAGTGTACAAAGGTAAATAAATATTGTTTGTAATTTTGTAATTATTATTTTGTTTTTTCTTGATGAGGGAAACTTACTTAATAAATAGCCCTCGTATCCACCAGCAAAGCGACCATTTAAATCTTATTTTTACACCAAAAGCATGTTAAAAACGCTATTTTAAGGAGATAATAAATGCAGCAAAACTCACCGCTACGGTAACAGAAGAGAGTAGTATCGTAAAACATTATTACGGTAATTACGTAGTATTAACCGTTTTATTACGTTAACGATAAAAATTTAAATTGAATTTAATAGTCAACAATAAATACGACGTTATCAATCATCAAATTACTCCGTATACTATAAATCACGCATTATTTTCTCCCCTTTACTAACCATACGTTATAACCGTGTTTTAGTAAAAACTACAGCTAAGAAAAAAAGAAGAAAAACAAAAAAATTTTAACGTAAACAGATTAAATCGCCGTTATAATAACCATAAAACTTTTTTTTTTTTAAAAAAAAAGCAGCCCATTACTTTTAAATCAACTGCACCGGAGTAACCTACTACGAGTACAGTATTACGTTCTATACACGATCGCGCTCTAATTACCAAGCACACTTTTGTTTATTTTACAAGAAACAGCGCGCGCATATACTTAATAAAAATAAAATAATAATAATAAACCATGTTATCAGATAAAAAGATGGAAAAAGAAAACCATAAAAATATATACGAACAGAAAAAGAAAGAAAAAAAAAACAAAAACAAACAATAAAACTTTTACTAACGTATTTTTTTTATCAAAACACCTTTAACTAAACTTACAAACTTTTTAGTTAGGATAGTTTATAGCCTATAATATAATAACAACTACCTAGAACGAGTTTTCAGCCGCGTTTCCACCACCATCGAGATGATTTCTCTCTATCTACAGTACGGTATATGGAAACGGCGCTACATTTTGCGTACATAGAAGCGCGCGCGTCATAAAATGGTCGGAGGGCGGTCATATTTGCTATGATTATAGTTTTACAGGCAATATGTTTTAACAGCAGGTAGGTAGATAGGTAGCGCCACCGCCACTCGTGAAATTTTTGCCATAGAGATGACGGTTACGGGTAATAAAAAGCTTTTAAGATAATTTCCGAGCGTTATATTTACATTATCTGTCATTTATTAGTGGAAAATCTTCAAAAAAAAAAGTAAATAAAAAAAAAGTTAATGGAACCACTTTATAAGCATTGACCACGCCTACCGCCTTAAATAATCATTGATTTTAACCCTTACTCTATTATAAACAATAAAAAAAAAATACGGGGCGAAAAATCTGGTTAGGTCCAATACACTTCATTTCACACGTCTGCCTTTTTCGGGGTTTTTTTTTAGTTAACCTCAAGAATTGCAAGAATAACACTAAATAATAATCAAACGTTTAAGAAATGACGTCAGTGTTTAGTTAAGACGTGACTTCCGGGTGCGTTAAGCGTATGCACGATTTTTCTCCATAGGCAAATGCGTTTTTAAGATGGTTGGTGTTATTCAATAAAAATGAATGAACTTACCCCCACCCTCCATTTAGGAAGTGGCACTCAAATTTACGAGCGCAATAAACACGCCATATAAAATAGGACGTGATAACTCTTTTTTTTCTTTTTCTTTCTATCTCTCTCTTACCTTTTGCAAATTTTTTTTTTTTTGCTGTAAAAACGGCCATTGGACATTAGAACAAAAGGATAACGAGTTTTTTTTTTCTTCCTTCAGATTTATCAATAAGAAAAATAAAAGACGCTAATTACTTAACACTCAATCGACGAAAATAAATCATTCGACATCTTTTCGGCTTCCTGTTGGAAAAAAGCCAAAATAAAAAAAAAAAAAAACGAAAGACGCGGTTTAAATTTTTACCTGAAATAGAAAAAGTAAAAAAAAAAAAATACAGGATGACGCAAAAGTTGATTTAACGAAATTCAAAAATACACGTGTGTAAAATTATCGAGCTAAAAATATGTTTAAATCTAATTAAATTCTCCTAATTTAATTTAAAACATCGACTAAGTTTATTCGGTTAATTTAATTAAGCTAGATAAAGAAGTGCAGTCATAAAAGTTCTTATTTCTATTAAAAATAATTATAATAAACAAAATATTCAATGCTACAAAAAAAATTTTTTTATTGAAGGCAAACGTATCAAATTTTTTTAAAACTAGAAGAAATTTGGAACCAAAAAAAAATAAAAAAACATCGCGAAACTATCAATTTATTAAAATTCTTTAATAAATTTTTTTTTTTTCACTTAAGGCTCCTTTTTAAAAATTCGCTCGCCACATGTACAAAGCGTTTTCATTGGATAATTTTAATAAATCAAAAAAAAAATTTTTGAAGGTATTAACACTCCATCAAGTGAAGTTAAAAATGCGTTGGCGGGCACATTGCATCCTTAAATCCTAGATATTATATAGGTAACCTCCTCGGTGGGAGAACGCGTAGGTAATCGTCGTAATTTACGAGCACTAACCGAGGCCCGAGATAATCACCAAAATGAATCTTAAAGCGTGACATGGAATGTGTATCAAATGTAAAAAAAAAAAAAAAGACAATTCGAAATTGTTGTTATTGTTTTCCCATAGCTATTGACCAGGGAAGAGCGACGTGACTCGCAAAAGAAATTTCGATTATCCGATAACAAAAAAAAAAAAAATATCTAATTGGGAAAACACACTCGAAGACAGATAGAGAGAGTGATCATTCGCCGTTAGTTAATGGAAGAATGCCTCTTGTTAAAAAAATGTTTTAAGGGAGAAGATAGCGCGCGTTATAACTTACGACCACTGTCATCACTCTAAAATAATAATAAAAAAAGTCCCTTTTTCCCACCCAAACAGTTTGTTAATTTAAAACTGTAGAAATTGAATAAAATTATCGAAAAAAGTGATGTTTACTCTTTCTCCGTGCTTTTACACGCGCAATAACAGTAAATGTAAATTTCAAGTTTTTTTTAAATGCGTTCGTGCAAATATAAAAATCATCTTAATAATAAAAAAACCCCTCAAATTTCAACGAGGAAATAACATTTTGATTCAGGAAAAAATAATTGTTACATCTAACGAGTGAATGTTGTTTAATTTCATTTTTATTAGTCCGAAAGTGTCATAAAAAAGTAATGGAGTGAATGAATGGAAGATGTTTTTCTTCCCCCACCTTAACACACATTGTCATTGGCATCCATGTTAAGACATTTGGTTGAGGTGGGGGAAGAAAAAGGTACTAAAAACATCCCCCTCTCTTTCGTCGACTACTAAACGTTTGGACCAATCAGCGACGAGTTTTAACCCCTCAAAAGAATGTCGGAATTCACTCTTCAAAGCGCCATCTATCCGTACGAGCGGGAAATAGTGTCAAAATAGGAGAAAATGTTCAAATGTGCGTAGGCAGAAGCGCCACCATCCAGGTATTTCGAGTACTTCTTAAGCCCCTTCTTTTCAATGGCGGCCACGGACCCCTCCCTTTCACCATTGGTCCAAATTTTTACCCTCGGATTTTAGCATTTCCACGTCAAAACTCGGGGCTTTTTAGATGGAGATGAGGGGGAGAGAAAGAAACGGTTTAATGGCGGCAGTGGGGGAAGCAGAATGCAAAACACAACCGAGAGGGGGAGCCAGAGAGAGATGGGAATAAAATTCATTACAAATAAAAATGACGTATAAGTCTCCCTCCTACGTAATATTATTATTTGCCAAAGAAAATTATTATAAAGACGAAAGAAAAGAAAAAACTCACATACATGTACAGTAAAACCCGCTTATAGTGCGACTCTCTTAAAGTGCGATCCCTCTTATAGTGCGATTTTTGCCCGGTCACTTGGACAACGCCATTAGGGCATGTGTTAAAAAAACCGCTTATACTGCGAACCCGCGTATAGTGCGACCATATGTGGGTCGTCAGAGAGTAAAAGTCTGTATAATAAGCCCGCTTATAGTGCGCGCAACTTAAATAATTTTTTTAAATATAGGAATTTTAAAATTGTGAACTTTCTGAGCAGTTTTTTCGTGCCAATTACAAAATGCTTTTTTTTTAAAAAAAAGCAAAAAAAAAAATAAAATTGAAAAAAAAAAAATATTTTTAAGTAAAATTTTTGTTTCACTAAGAAAATACTTTAAATTAAATTTTTAGCATTTCCCGGGTAAAGTGCGATCCCGCTTATAATGCGAATTTTTTGCTTGTCCCTTAAATCGCGCTATAAGCGGGTTTCACTGTATATCAAAACCATCAAATTAATGCAAAGTAATGCACCTGAAACTTTATTTCCAACTAAAATTTTCTCTCAAAATCCCCTCATTTTTTGCATAATTCCCCGAATAAACCCAACGAGAAAAAATAATAAATTGAGCATACGCTTCGTATCACCCAAAATCCCCCAAAAACAAATAAAAGATGATGACCACAATAATTTTAAAGAGCGGAATTTTCGATTCCCCTCCTCCATATTAAAAACGTTACCAGTCCGAATGAAATGTCCGAATTGGGGGAATAAGAAAAACATCAATTTTTCTGTTTTAGTTGTATATTATGTGCTTCGATATTTCGTTATACAGTATATACGTTCGAATATCGGCAAAAATAGTGTCTTTTCGGGTATTAAAAGCTTTTTTATGCGAGCGATAAGCCAAAATGTGAGATATTTTTAGGCGCTTTTTTTTTCTAACACGTACCGAGGGGTACTTACAATCAACCCCTGGACACGCTTAATTTAAAAGGAAAAAAAAAGAAAGGGGATAAAAATTAAAAAGAAAAAGTATCATTTTAAGTAAGAATGTTCGTCAAGCGAAGAAAGCAGGCGGCGTTCCGAGCTCAAATTTCCATGTTTCTAAACGACTGCTGGCAAAGTACGAGTCCAAAAACATAAATAATCCCATTTCTAGCTGTCTTTCTCTCCGCAAACACTCTCCATTTCCGTTCAAAATGCTAACATATCCTCCTCCCACTTATACCAACCTTTCTCCACTAATGCAATTTGAGTAGTTATTATGCAAAAGTAGCAACCATGCTTTTATAAAACTTTCATAACAATGAAAATTAAACATCTAATAAATGCAAAATTTGCACAAAATTTCCCCAAAGACAAGTCCGTATACGGTCGGCGGGGGATTCATTTGCAAATTCCGTACCTTATGCATTTTCTTATTTTATCCCTTCATCCGCTTCTCTCTCTCGCTCTCTCTATCACACCCCCCTTATCAAAAAATAAGTCGTAAAAGGCAACAAGCGTACATCATTAAATCGGTCGCGCTCAATAAATAGAAAGACATAAGAACGGGAGAAAAAAAAAGATAATTTGGTCGTTTATGACGCCATCGCTCATTCAATGGTTCGCTACCATTTGGACTCATGGATTCTGATTTGAAATAACATCAATGCACCTGTACATGTTACACTATAAGTGTTAACTATAGCGCATGTATAATATTATGTGTACTAGTATCATAGTATGTGTGGTTAGGATACTTGTGTTAAAATCTCCAGCACACGTATAAACATACTAGTAACATATGAACTTACAACATTTAACACGTACAGTGTATACTGCAACATATTATACAGTGTACATACTACACTGGAACCTCGATAATCCGAAACCCTCTAATCCGAACAACTCGATAATCTGAACAGCCATATTAAAGAAAAACCCCGAAAAAAACAGAAAAACAGAAAAATAAAAAAAAAATTATCTAAATCTCACAAAATAAATCATTTTTAGACATAAACCTCGTTAATCCGAATTTTTCACTAATCCGAACAAGGTCGAGCCTAATTAGTTCGGATTATCGAGGTTTCAGTGTAATAATTATTGTATTCGCGGTAAACGAATAAAAAAAACAAGTAACATTAAATTGACCGTTGACGATTCTTAGAAATTTTAATATTTTAAGATTTACTTTTTTTAATTTGATTGAAAATAATACCGGTAATAATAATTTTTACCGATTTAATTATTTCGCATTTCCTTGATCAAAATTATTATGATATAAATAATCAAACGTGATTACAAATACAATTTCCTAAATACAGTAGATTTAAAAAAAAAATTGATTACAGTACTAACATTATTATTTTAAATAAGTAAGTTATTTTCTTGTTCAATGGAAAAAAAATTTATTAAAGTTTGTAATTTCAACAACTAATTTATATTTTTTATAAAAAAATATATACGAAAAAAAATATGTAATTTAAATTATTTATTAAGAAAAAAAAATTTTAAAAACGGAATCAAATTTTTTTTTTTATTTTTTTACATTTTGGTACTAAATTCAATAATGAAAGCCATAAAATACAAGTCAACCAACCAAATTGTAATTTAAAAAAAATTACATATTATAAATTTATAATAATCTTCTATAATAATTATTTATAACAAATAAATATATATTTTTTCTACCCTTATCTACGAGAAGGGAAAAGACTTTTACATTCCCAACTGTTGAATGATTAAATTTTCTATTATGAATGCAAATTAGAAAATTAATTATAAATAAAAATTAGTACGGAGAGATGAAGAGAGAGAGAGCGAGCGGCATTTTAGTAGTAGTAATGTATACGCAATCATATTTAATAATTGATGATCTGTAAGTTATAGCCCCCTCACTCGCACTTTTCTATCTACCTTAACCCATCCTCGACGATATTAAGCGCTGGTACCGTTACATGTACTCCTATCCTAGCGTTATATGTAGAAAACCCTTAACGTTACATGTACATGTAGACGAGAGAGAGTTATGAACACACGCTCATTCAGTTGAATTTTATTGCAACTTCTACACGTTTTCGTTTAGCTACGGACCATTTACCAAAAAAAGTAGTCATCATCTACGCGATCGTTTGCCAGTTATTTTTTTTTTTCTTCATCATTCTCTCTCTCTCCATCTCTCTCGCTCTCTCTCACGCGTATATATAGATTCTTCTATATTTGTTATGAAGAAATAACCAAAAAATGTTAACACAGACCCTTTAACAATGAAAAGAATGAAAGGAACGACATCTGGGAGCTTCTCACATGCAATTTACTCAAGTTTTTACACTATACCCCCTTCCTCAATTCCCCCCACAAAAAATAACACCAACAACACATCTTATGTTATATCGGACCGGGGCGCACGCACGGATCGTAACCCCACACCTCCCCCGTACATACACACGGTATTATTAAAACGCATAAACATATTTTCGATATGTTGTGCGATGTGTAAGCGCTTGTGAAATTACTTCCTTCATATTCATCTGTTGTATGATACGAGTGCTGAAGACCTGCTGCCACACACACATATACATACTACATATTCGAATGTATTAGCACCCATCCCCATAGACTCGTATTAAAAGGTTAAAAAATGCTTCATTTTTTTTTTTTTATTATTTTTTTTTTCACCTATAGGCTACATATACAGTACGTATAAAGCGCGATACATGATGAAAGGAAGAAAAGAAAATTCCGAACCACTTGAATCAACTACAATCACGCGTGAAATAATTTGCGAATTTTAATCAATATTGGAAAATTGATTATGATATTTATTTTAATATTTATTTCAGTGTATATGTTCCAAATGTTCTCTCATTTAGGACATAAACACACGTGACATTGATCCAATTTGTGATACCATGTACGTTAATTTTTAACTAGTGCAGCTTGTAAATTTAATACTGTAGTTTTTAAAAAATGTATAGTCACTATTATAGTAGATTACAATAGTTTCAGTTTCAATAATATTTGCCATGTCTTTCTCTTGTTATTATGGTGGTTCGGGTTTTTTTCGTTTACGGTGTATAATATATTATGTATACCGGCTTATATATAAAAAAAACTTTATTTCACTACCGGAGGAATTTTTCGATTAAAAACTTTTTTTTCCCTTATCCTATAAAGTACTATACAGTCTAGGTTTTTGACACGTCAAAGTGGAATAAAACGCGCTTTTAGTCGTACGAAAAACCACTCGCAAAATTTTCCATTTACGGTATTTATTAAAAAAGAAGAAAAGTAACAATAATAATAATGATAAAACAAAATATCGATACTCAGTCGAGATGTTAAATAGTCAGATAATTTTTTTAAAAAAACTTAATACTGTATTAATAAATAGGGATTTACAATATAATATTACCGTACATATAAGCAAAACGTTGATTTAATATTGTGCAGAAAAACCCTCCATAATATATTTTTATTTTCTTTAAAAAAAAAAATTTCGTTATACAGCAGTACCGGTACTTTTTTTTTTTTTTTTGAGAAAGATAAATTACTTCCAAAAATGTGTTTCCATTACGTTATTTTTTATTTATTCACGAAAGAAATTAAAAAAATGTTTAGTCTTCTCAAATGAAAATTATTACCGTTAAATGCCACTAAAACACAAAAACTGATTTTACGCGCTAACCCAAATACTTTCAGACCCAAAATAATTCGTACCACAGACGTTTATTTTGAAGCAAAAAAAAAAAAAAAATTGAAGGGAAAATAACACAATATTTGACGAAAGCATTGGTGTGGCACAGCTGACTTTCATGAATGCCAAAATACAACTTAAGCAAACTACTTTGGGGTTATCATCTCCTCGTACGCCACCTACTACACTGTACTGTATAGGCTACATATATATTGTACGGTATACCTTATACTGTACACTCACTTTCACAGCGCAATATAAACAGCATCTATTTAAATATTATATATGTATAAAAAAAAAGTTTGAATTTCAATGAGGCATTATATAGGTCATTTTAAATTTTCGAACTTCCACTACACGTTTGTTGATATAAATATATGAAATCCAGCGCATTTACCAACAAACGCTCTCCCCCGCCTTCCTATCGAATGCACTAAGTTGCATATTATACATGAACACGGTTTATTTATTTATTTTTTTTTTTGGTGAAAAGAGATGAGAAAAAAAAGTGATGACGATGGCATGCAAAAATGGCAGTGTGTGTGGGGGACGGCGTTCTCTTTTGTATACACGTATATTAGACCCCCAACTATAATTTATTCGTAAGGATATAGGAGAGCGAGTAAATATCCCATATTTCAAGTATACATCCGTATAGAAAGAGAGATGGGGGGAGAAAAAAAAAAGACTTATAACCGGGCGAATATATCATCTTGGCTTTTTTTTTTTTGTTTTTATCTGCCTCCTTTTATTTTAATGTGGCAGCGCGCATCGAAATAGTCCAATTATTTTTATAGCTTTTCATATACACACTAGCTACGTATACGCGCGCATCCACGTACGTATAGACGTCAGCGAGAGATGAAAACGCTACGTAAGCTCCCTCTGGCTGCTGAGGCTAAAAGAGTGGAGAGGAGGGGGTAAAAAAAAAAATACCCCTGTTACTAACACAACCCCTACTTATAGTCGAAACCACCCACTAAAAACCAATATCAATCTCGTATATTCTCCACGGATTCTCAACGTCTACACACGCGCCCCTATCAATAGAAAAACAAAAAAAAAAATTCCGTTTAATACTTTTAACCCACTCGATATTAGTGCAAAGTTGATGTCAAACGCGCTTATCCCTCGGTTTACGCGAGGTATAAGAATTTGTTGGGGTAAATCAAAAATCCTGATCTAAATTATAATAGCGAAATGTATTATTTACATAAATCAGAAGTTTGAAATGTGCCCGGTATTTTTTTTTAAAAAAACAACAACATTAAATTAAACTTTGCTGTTGTAAAATCTAGAAAATATTACTGTAGAATTCGATAACAATGATATCGAAGTAACCGAGCATTTTCATGACGTTATATCCGATTTGTATTGGCCATCAAATTCCCTAAATATACAGTAGGACCTCTCAATAACGGCTACACGTTTAACGGCGCTCTTAAATCTCCATCTGAGGTACTCATTACTATTGTTTTCAAGTGTTGTGCGGAAAGAAAATGCATTACATCCTATGGTAATGCACTTAACGGCGTTTTTCTAAATAACGGCAAAAATCCAGTCTCAATTGCGCCGTTATTCTTAAGTACTATTGTAAGTTTTTGTAATAGAATAATTATTGTACAAGGTTCCGCCCTTTCTCTGATAACTATCATAAAATGGTAAAAAAGGGGGTCTAAGGATAAAAATTTATATGGTATATTTTATTTTTATCTAGACTTTTACAGAATTTTAAAAGATTTTTTTCACTGGTTTTTAAAATAAACAAAAAATTAACGTTTAAATTTATGATTATTATTGTTTTCCGCCAAGCGACACAATTTGTTTCAATATTTCAAAAATCTTGTAAAAAAAAGGTATTGTTCTGACATTTTATCGCTATATCCGACGCTTTCGTATTTTCTTAACAAAACAACAGAGTTTTGAAAATATCATTACTTATGATTGGCCTAAGATATTTAAAAAAAAAAAAAAATGACGTTACATCCGAAGTCATATAACCAACTTCTACTGTACCGGTATATAAAAAATCGTTGAAATTTTTATTTAAACCGTAATTTTAAAGGTTCGGAATAATTTTAAAGATTGAAAAAAGTAACATTTTAACAACTACTGTTTCAGCTATTGAAAATACACTGTACACAAAAATAACATAAGGTCGGGAACGATTAAACCGCGCAACACGAAATTCGTTTAAATCAAAAAAACCCGCGTAAATCGAGGGATGATGGTTTTGAAGATGATCCACAGAGTATCATCATTTATTCCCCCATCTTCCTACCAAAATCTCTTAGCCCCCCTCATCCCTCAACGCAGCAGCTTCGTCTTTTAATAATCCAATCGTCAAACGGAAAAATAAGCCATAAACTCCCTCCAACGTTTTATCCATTTTAACTAACGTTGTTTTTTTTTTCTTCTTCTCCCATCGGCGTTATCGCAGCGCGGACTTGCTCGTACGTGCGTGCGCGTGCATAAAAGTAGCAAAGGTGAAAAAGAAAAACAAACACACACAAAGCTAATTATATCCGCAAACGGAAACAAGAAATCGCCTAGTTGCAGCTGAGCCCCCCATGAAAACTTATCCCCTAACAATCTAATATACACCTTTTTTTTTCTCATTCCACGCAGAGCTTCGTTTCCTGAGAGGATGAATGTGAGGGATAATAAAAATCAAGCCTTGATTGGTTAGACGAAAGAAGGGAAAGGAAAAAAAAAAGCGAAAAGAGTGGGTGTTGGAGCTTAAAAAGAAAGCGGAACGGAACACAAAAAGGAAAAAGAAGAACGACGAGGGAACAATAACGCTCTGCTACATTACGGTATACGAAAGTAGGGGTAAAACGAAAACGGAATGACAAATGTCTTTTTTTCCCCCCTCTATCTTTAACCCCCTCCCCTTCCTCTCTCTCTCTCTCTCTTTTTTTTTTAAAGAGGGCCTATCCCTTTTCAACGGATATATTAGTTTGAACGGCGCCATCTGCCGGCAAACAGCTACACTAACGACAGTTTGTATCTCAATTTCATTAATTTGCTTTAATTTTCTCTAAAAACTTATTTATTTATATATTTTTTTGGTTTTAGCAAAGAAAACTACTTGGAATTAGAAATATAAACAGATCCTGCTTTGCCAAGGAAAACGCCGAAATGGAAAATTGTCGATGGAAAACACTATACAATAGCAAACATAATTAAAAATTATTATTATAGGTGTTTCAGTAAACACAATATATACAATTGATTTGAATTTTCTGCGTAGAAAACAATAACAGGTACATGTATAATAATTATAGGCAATTCGATTAAACAGGAGTTATATACGCTAGTATTATCCAAATATAATTATACAGATATAAACATTATTATTTACATGTATAATTATTATGCAATGTGCGAAATGACAAAAGTAAACACTATTTACTGTGGCGAGCCGTTTGAGTAAGTGCTTTTTGGTCCACTCGCGAGATGTGCAATAATTTTGCCTAATTAAATAACGACCGAATTTATCACTTCGTCCATTATAGCTAATAAATACAGGGTTAAAGAGGTTAGTTGGCCCGGGTACCTAAATGCTTAAGACTTTATATAATCGGATTGTCTTTAAAAATAATAGTATACACTAAATGTAACGAAATTTAACGTAATGAAATAATAATCGAGTTAATTCAATTATATCAAACCAAATTATTAGATGTTCTAGAACCAGAACCTGAAATTATTCTTTTGTTTACATGATCAGTATAAATGAATTTTGATTTTTTTTTGAAGCGCGGAGGTTTTTTTTCCTTCATAAACAACAATGTTCAAACATTAAAACATAATAGTGACCTGAACTTTAATTAAATAAGCAAAAAAAAAAAATTTTAAGTCAAGTTTTAATTAAAATTTAAAATTATGCACGAGAATGACCCTTTGATGCGGCTATACTATTACACAATAACACCAAAAAGCTTCATAAATATTAGCTAAAATACCAGGTAGTTATTAAGAAAATAAATTAAGTAATTTTAACCGGATAAAAACATTTAGAAACTGCGCTTTATTTACGCCGTAGAATTAATGTTGTTGATTGGCCGAGTATTATTAAAACACAGTGTTGTTTTGTAAATTTAAAGTGTCGTTTTATCTTCGAACAAATATTCCCGACTTCAAAATAACTCCACAAAAAAAAAAATTAACATAAACCAACGACGAATGAATCGCGGTTAAATCCTTCCTCAAAACATAAACACTACTTAACGCGAAATAAACCAAATTAAACGCTAATCACGAACATTTTTCGGGAAGAAGAGGCGGGGTTTAATTCAGTCGCTAATGTTATCCACCGACTTAGTATTATTCCCCACCTATATTATTTTTGCATAATCTCCCGGCCACAAAACTCAATTAGAACTGTTTTCGACCTTACAACTGAGAGAGATGAGCAACAAGCTGAGCACACACACACACACACACAGCCTTCGCGCGGCAAACTAAACACGTTTACTACAATTACCCCCATTACATTAAGGTTATCTAATTAAGATGGAACGCGCCCTTTAAAATACGCTCTCGCGTTAACTAACATTACCCATAAACAAGAAATCAATAGAAGTAGAAGAAGAAGAAAAAAAAAATGTTATTCAAAAAACCACCAGTCTTATGCACAAAAATCAACAACGATAAAAATGAGACGTTAACTTAAAATGTAAATAAGAGATCGGTGCAATTAACTTATAATTTATAATCAAAACTGGAAAAGATGGTGGAAAAAGACAGAGAGAGAGACAAAGAACATTCTCATTTGTAAATACATTAAGTGATGTTTTTACTAGCCGATTTTTGATATCTGATCTGTGTAATACTCGAGCCATAAAATCAGGAAGAAGCGAGAGTAGTATTAAGAGTAAGAAAATGCAGAACAGCATCTAATAGCCTTTTTTCCCCCCCTTCCTTTCTATATCTTAGCTTCGCAATCTCTGATACTTTACAATTACATAATTATACAAACATTGATCGGTTAAGGGGAAGAAGTAGAGAATTAGAAGGAGAGATTTTTAGCCCTTAATTATCGCCAGGCGTAATTAGAAGCGAGCGAAATATTAAAGATAAAAGTCAAAATTAATTAATTAAAAGAGCTAAAAGGAATGAAGAGAATTTCGTCATTAAGGCATTTTTTTTAAAAAAACAACAACAAGAAAAAATAACGTAAATTTTTTTTTTATTTACCGTACTTATATATAGGGTGTTCGTTGGATGACGATAGTTTTGAAACATGAATAAATCAGTCAAATTTTATTGAAAATGCATTATTGTTTTTATATTTCCATTAATTAACACCTCCCATTTAATAATAAAAAACCAAATTTTTGGAATATGACCTCTACAACTGAGTCGGCACGGGTAAACGTGCTTACGCGTTCAGTTTGACGGCTAAAGCTTTTGCCGACTTTCAGCCTGCACCTGCCGATTGAATCTCGGCGTCTACCTTAGGATTAATGAAAATTTCCTTGAGCGCATTAATACGTGCCGACTCAGTTGTAGAGGTCATATTCTAAAAATTGTTTTTTTATTATTAA